>CM035172.1:12738138-12993138 GCA_020205615.1 Panax quinquefolius | reverse complement strand
TTAAATGACTTGTTGAACTCGGACTCACCGTGCGATATTGGAATTTGCATATTTGACAAATGATGAGATTATATATATATATATATATATATATATATATATAGGGAGATCATCCAGAAGAATCAGATGCCACTTAAATCTTTATTCCAAGCTCAAAACCGTTGATCTTTGCGATGAAAGGCTGAGATTAAATGTTTAGTACCCCTGCCGCTACAGGCTCTAGCGGCAGACCACCCACTTCTTATCAGTAGACTTATTACTCAATTGCCCCTTAAATTTGTAGTTATCCCTGCCGAGAGAGCTTGTAGCGGCAATGACGTGTACAAAGTTAAAATTGACTGCTTTTATGACATAGTTGCAGGCGCTTTTTTGACTGACAAAGTTGACTGCTTTTATGACAATGACAATATATCACGGATTTTAAGGTACTCTGCTGCTACAGGCTGTAGCGACAGCCAGATGTTTTTTTAAATACCATACTTCTTCCTCCGTTGTTGAATTATCTTTCCAACATGTTCTCTCATAGATCTGAGGCGTCTCATTCCTCTCGATTTTTCTGCACTTTGTTTCAGATTTGTTATTTTTGTTGATGTTGTTGTCCAATTTTTTTCTCAAGTCCAAGGTGAAGTTTTTATCCGGCAGTTCTTCCTTCTTATTTCAGAATGGAACACAACATACCTGCTCATAAAAGGTTTGTATCAAGTTCTTCAGATTCTATTGCTAGTTTAAATTGTGAAAATACATCCGAGTTTGTAAGTGAAGTTGAAAGTAGTAAATCTGAATTGGTGCCATACGTTGGTCAATTATTTTCTAAGTTGGAAGAAGTTGAATATTTTTACAGATTTTATGCTAAAAATAATGGTTTTGAGATTAGAATTGCCACTAGTCATAAACATGCTGGTACTGATGATGTGTCGTCTAGGCAGTATGTTTGTAAAAAAGTCGATACACCAATTTCTGTAAAGAGTTTGCCTGATGATAAAGACGGTAGTAAGAAAATAACTAGACAGCGAGACTCTATAGGACGCACATTATGCAAAGCTAGAATATATGTTGTTCATAATAAGAAAGAAGACAATTGACGTATTTCTACTGTTGAATTAGAGCACAATCATCACCTAGTGACCCCTACCAAGGTAGATTTGATTGAGACACATAGAAATATTACTCCGGTTGCACGAAAATTAATTGACACTTTAAATAAGTCTGGTATTGGACCTAGTAGGATGATGAATGTTTTGAACACAATGGGTGGCGGGTTGCAAAATGTTCCTTTTTCTAATGTTAATGTTCAAAATGTGGTGAGAGATTTAAGGCATGATTCTGCAGATGACAATGATGCACAAGCTGCTGTAAATTATTTGAAAAAACTTGGATCCAGAAGTTTGAGCAAATTTTTTTATCGTGTCAAACCAGACGAAACAGGGCGCATAGCATGCATTTTGTGGGTTGACGCCCGATCAAGGTTGATGTATCATCATTTCGGAGATGTTGTGACATTTGACAGTACGTACATGACAAATAAGTATGGCATGCCGTTTGTTCCATTTACCGGGGTCAACCACCATTTTTAGTCTATATTGTTTGGATTTGCATTGTTAAGGGACGAGACAGAGGACACTTTCGTGTGGGTATTAGAGACATGGCTCGAAGCCATGGACTACAAGACACCTATAACCATCATCACTGATCAAGACAAAGCCATGAGTAATGCAATTGCTAAGGTACTCCCTTCTACAAATCACTTATTGTGTTCTTGGCATATTAGCAACAAATTTCATGAGAAATTGCATCATGTTTATTCTGAACACCCATCCTTCAAAGACCATTTTAACAATTATGTGTATAATTCGTTGTCCATCGGGGAGTTTGAAGAGCGTTGGCAGATTCTGATGAGGAATTATGAATTGTATAACAATGAATGGATTAGAAGTTTGTATGATGTACGAGAGAAATGGATCCGCGCGTATACAAAGAGATATTTTGCCGCGGGAATGACAACCACTGGAAGGAAGAGAGCCTGCCGCTAGAGGCTGTAGCGGCAAGGCGTGTCTTTTAGGCTTCCCTGCAGGCGTGCCTGTCACCCCTGCCACCACTGACGCTTAGGAATTTGTGTAAAGCTTGTCGTATAAGGCTGTAGCGGCAGGGGTAGATTAATTGATCCGAACAAATGAAGGGTAAATCCGTAACTTGCTACGTATTTGATTTAAGATTTGGAAAGTTGGCCTGCCGCTAGAGCCTGTAGCGGCAGGGGGTACTAAATATTTAATCTTAGCCTTTCATTGCAAAGATCAACGGTTTTGAGCTTGATTGGGTCGAATAAAAGATTTCGTGGCATACTACATTACTGGATGATCTCTATATATATATATATATATATATATATATTATAACGTCCATACAAATAATATATGGTTTTGATTGACTCATGAAACGACCCTCAATTCCTCCTCCAGATCTCTCTCCACAAACAAAAACTTGCTTCAAAGTATGCGTGTTAAGATAATTAATATATATATATATATATATATATATATATATATATATAGCAACATATTTGATTAACTATATATAATTATGATTAACAAAATTATATTATATTATATAGAATAATAATATTATAATTAATATAATATAGAATAATAATATAATAATATTATATTATATAAAATATTAATATAATAATAATACTAACTAAATATGTCAACGGTTACACTATGTAGATGGACTTTCAAAAGTCTGCATAATATAATTAATATTATATATATAGAATAATAATATAATAATATTACTAATATATATATATATATATATATACATATATATACATGGCCACATGGGTCTTCATCCATAGCAACCGGTTGTTATGGACACTATTCCAGCAACTATGATCCTAGCCGTTGATCTCGATAATAAATATTAACCGAGATTGAACTTAATTTTCTCTCAGCTGCAACAAGTTGTTGCGGCAGGTAAAAAAAAACTTATTCAACCGCAACACTATGTAGGGGTCAGACAAAGAAACAGAAAAACTAAGGTGGTGTTTAATAAAATTGATTAATTAAGATCTGAATAATTATGACATCTTAATAAATTAAATCATCTGAATGAAATTGCATCTGAACTTATAAAGCAGTTTGGTAATTAAAATTGTTAAAACATCTGAATAATAGTAATTTATGATTTTAACCTTGTAATATACACAATCAAATTATTAGATTTACTCAAAATTTTTAATTATATAATTAAATATTAAATCTAATTTTAAAAATCTGAATGAACTTCACATAAAAATATTAATAAATAATTATATTTACATATATGAAATAAATTATACTTTCAAAATTATCTGATTTTAACAATACAATTCATAATATAACTCAATTAAGTACATAATTCTACTTCATTTTACATAAATAATTATAATTACGTAAGCAGAGATAGGAAAAGGGGGGTTACGGACTTCCGAATGTCTCATTGGCCATACAGAGGAAGGAGAGACCTATATGGAATATATATCGATCATGAGAGAAACAAAGCTTCGATTTAGCCTCGGTTGATAACTTCTCCAAAATTCGGCGAGCTACGGAGTCGGTATTTTCACTCACAGCGTTCAATTCCGCCAGAACAGTCGTTCCCCTCACCATCACGGCGTACATGATCGTGATGGACAGAATTTATTCCGACGGTGGTTCTGTGAGGAGGGTTTTGTAGATAGAGAAAGAGGGGTTTATTGTCACCAGGAAGTTCACGACCATATCTTTCATCAGAACAGCAGAGAGAAGAAGAAACAACAAAGAACTTGTGAGGGTACTCCTGTAAAAAAAAAAGTTCAGATGTTCCTCTCCTCGATCCAGACTTGGTTCAATCTCTCAACGAAATAGACGCTTACAGAGGCAACTAATTTTTTACCAAACAAGTATTTGGGTCTATGCGAAACAGAGAGAGTGGTTTTCAGAAACATTCAGAGGTAATCAAACACTACCTATGTGCCAATATATCTACTAGTTTCGGGAGAGATAGAAACAAGTGCAATCAAACTTATTAATTAATATTTTGGATGAGTAATATGTACTATTAGTTATTTAATTATTAATTAAGGAAATATTAATTAATAAATTTTGATTACTATTATTAATTAATAATTTTGAGTAATATGTACTATTAATAGTATAAATAATATTAATATTAATATATTTACAAGTACTATTTATAATATTAACATATTAATATTTATAATAATTTTGAGCAATATATTATTTATTTATAATATTTGATAATAATATTTATTATTTACTCAAAATTATTATCTAATAATTTTGATAACATATATGAAGGGAAGATATAGACATATACATGCAGTTTGAAAAGGCCAAATTAATACCCTGTCAAAAGTAATTAAAAAAAATGTAAAGTAGGAAAAAAGAAGGAAAGGAAAAGAGAAGAGGATGGGGAAGGAATAGATTGAAGTAATTAACTAACCTGGGCCTGGGGTGGGACGTGGGAGAATATTTTCCTGATTAATGTGCTAGCCTCTAGCTATATATATATATATTGTGGGCCCTTGGACTGTCTAGCATGCGCTGTGCACCATGGCTCCTGTTTTGCATGCTTGTCCCTTTCGGCATTTGACCATCTAATAAACCTTATTTCCAATGTCCTACTATACCCTCCTTCACACGCATGCATACTCTATTACTCCCTCCGTCCCTATTTAAATGATATTTTAGAGTTTTTTTTATTTATTTTTAATTATTTAACGTTTGTTTAAAATTAGAAGAATTAATGACAATTTTTTTCAAAATTACCCCTCATTATTCTTTCTATTTTTTTGATATTTTAAACTCTTTCTCTCTCCTTATCCCAACAAAACTCTCCTTATCCAAACAAAAGATTTAATGGTATTCTAGACAATTGAGTACTACTCCCTCCGTTCCTTAATATAAGTCGTTTTAGAGAAATGTTTTTGTTCCTTAATGTTAACGCCAGGATCTTTCTCCACGTCCCAATCACCAAGCGTCGATATCAATATCCCGCGATTCAACAAGTCAACACTAAAAGCAGCGACTACCGACAAGTCGAGGATAACTTCCGGCGTGAGAGTCGATCTGAGCGATCACAAGGTCAACAATGGAGAGAAAAATATTGTCTAGTGTCGAGAGAGATAGAATAAAATTTAATGAAAAAAATGTAAGTATTTTTACCTCTTATGTGATCTTAGCCCCACGATGCTCCATTATCCAGGTTATTGTGCCACCCACCACCTTCCGACACCTTTTTCCCTTACTTTGGGTCACTTCAAATGAAAAGTAAACAATCTACTTTCATCTCTCTCTCATTCATCGTTGCTACTCACGCCATTCGTTTCGAGTCTCATCCTCATTAATGCCACGCAAAGAAAAGTGGCGTATACAATTATCAACGTCATTTGGCATAATGATTCTTGGTCAAAATTGGGATTAAGTGATAATTTGTATAATGGGCCAATATAATGACTAAGCCCAAATAATAAGAATGACCCAGTGACCGAGATCCAACCGTGATTTGGCATAACATGATCCAAGGAGGAGCCCAATGATTTTGACCCAATAAAGAAAAGGATTATGGCCCAACATTACCCCCCTAGTCTTATATTAAAGCAGGTGTTTAATGAAAGACTATAAAATTATAGGCCCGAGGATGTAACCATACGTAAAAATCATAAGAGATCCAGAGTGAAACTTGCCAAAGCCCAAATTGTCATCAGTACAAAAGTGAGAAACCCAATAGATGCAAGCCCACGAAAGTGAAGATATTTAGGTCTAAAGCAGATGAAACCCTTCCCATTCATCATCATCAAGCGATTGAATTAAATGTGCCGCCCCTTAATTACTGTGGTAACTGTTTATCGTATAAAAGGTAAACTTTACCAATTCTCAGCGGTTTTACTGCTAATTCAAAATTTGAACCTTAGAGCTTTCTTCTTCTCTGCAAATTTCTTTTCTCGCTTCACAAAATCAAAACAATGGTGATCTGAAACCTCTAGCGTAACTCTCCTCTCAAAATGCAACCCCATTAGCATTGTTTCACCCAACCCAAAACCCTAACCAAGAGGGTTCAAGTTCTAACCCTCAATCATCTACTATGGGAGGAAACCCTTCTTCGACTTCCTATACTTCGATTTCTTCAAAGGCGGGAACAATTTCCTAATGCCAACATTCGTTCCTCCTCACATTGAAATCGAAATAAGCATGCTTTCGAGAGTCGTTATCGATTCCCGACATGTATGTATGATAAGGGCTCTCGCCTCAAGAAGAGCGTATGTACAGAGACCAGACGGTTGGGTCGCCACGCCTGCAGTTACTCTTACGGAGAAGGGGTTCGACTCCCTCTTCATGTTTTCATTATTACCCTTTTAGGGTTTATAGGAGTGGGCTTCACCAACTAGTGCCCAACTCCTACATCCACATCCGGCATTCATTGCCTTACGCCACGAACTTGGGATTACTCCTCTGTTGACATCTTCTTCACCCTCTTCTCTGCTTTGGTAGGTCCCGAGAACGGGGTTTCAAAGTATTGAGTAAGCAATCTCCTCGACCTAACACTAGGTTCGAGAGGAGACCTTTAATGAACACTCCTTCCAGCAATAAAGGTTGGCATGAGAAGTGGTTTTTCATCACGGGGCCTGAGATTTCTTCCCTTCCAGACTGGACCACCTCGACTAAGTCTCTGTGACTTCGGTGATATATCCAGAAGAGCGGGTGAGGAGATGGCGGACTTCTTGAGGAAAATTCCTCCAAAGGAATGGAGATTTACACTTCTGACCAAACAAGCTTGGTTATATAATCACAAATGTAAGTTTTGATTAATTCGCAATATAATTTCCTGAGCTGTATAGGTGATATATGTTCTGATGTGTGGTTTTTTGCAGTATCTCTGATTAAACCGACTCCTTTGGAGGTGAGAGACTGGAAGATTTTTGGCAAGGAAAATCTTGATGCAAGTGAAGAGCACCCGGCCGAAGGATCTTCCCAGGCTAACCCTCCTACTGTCGATCCTCCAACTTCTTCCCTTCAAACCGACGAACCTCATAACGACGAACCTAATATTCCCGAAGAAAACCTTCGACCTCGCCGAAGAAAAAGATCCGCCAAACGAACCAAAACCACCCAACCAGAAACAAACCCTGACAGTGATCCTGAAACAATTCCCGAAGCAACCCCCCAAACAACCTCAACTAATCCCAATCCCCCAACCTCCGAACCTATCCCTGTTAGGAGAAGTCTTCTTGATATTCCTTTGCACGATCGGGCTAAGGTCCTTCGTGTAAAGAAAATAAGAACTAAAATAACTCCTTTGACTGCCGAAGAGCTTCGAGTCCCTACTTCTTCGGTTGTCACTCCTCCAATCATATCCACAGAAACCCCTGTTCTCGATAATGAACCAACCGAACCAACCCACACGCCACCAAAAAAAAAAAACAACCATCGACATTCATCACGGTGCATCTCTGTTCCTCGCCAACTCCTGAACACACACCTGCCCGATCTCCTTCTCCTGAAACCATACACGTAGATCCCTCACCTCTTCGCGAAGAACCTCCACCTTCCCCACCAAGAGAACAAACCACCGAGATTGATCGGGAAACCATGGCATCCCCAACAATGTGGCCCCGACTCAATGCTCATTTTCCATTCCAACTGTTCAACACCTTTGTTCGTGAAACCGACGATCATCGGTTCGGGAATAGTTCGAATGGAGATCTACTTAGTGAAGGCATGAGCTACTTGGTGAAGGTAAATGAGTATCTTCTTTATTTCTGAATTTATCTGTATGTTTATATATCTGAAAACTAATCAAATGATATTGGAAATACACAGGCCAGTGCAGTGTTCGGACGTCTTCGTCCAAGATCTCTCGAAGCTGAAGCAGAAGAAGAGATCTTGAGGAAGGAAAATGCCATCTTGTCAAGTCTCGCCTTGGCGAAGGAGAAAACTCAACATGAATGCCTTCTTCATACAAACGAAGGTCTTCAAAGAGAGTTAGCCCAAGCCAAAGGAGATGTGAAGGCCTCAAGGAAGAATTAAAAGTCAACCAAAGCTCAAAGACGAGGAAATCGTGAAAATGAATGTCGACTTGGTTCGAGAGGAGCGAGATAAGGATGGAAAAGATCGAGGAGCTAAAGGTCGACGCAAGAAAGATCTTGACCAAGACCATCCATAAGTTGGAGGCGTGCAGAAAATCGTCACATGAGTAAGCGGCTCAAACTTGAGGAGGAAATCGAGAGCTCAAGGCTCTTGGGACCTTGGGCCTCCATTAATCAAGCGACCTTCGCAAACAAATATCAAGAAAATACTTTAACTTCGGGACGAGATTAATGGAGAAATAATGAAGATATACTCCAAAGTTATGAGCTTTCTGCAAGTCGTCGTGGCAAGGAGAAGTCGTCTGCAGACCAATCTGGATCCATCTTACTCGATTCTTCGTAGACGAAGATGGAGTCTGAAGTCGATGTTTTCTTTGTTTATGTTTTTTTCTGCATCTTTAATTTACAATATCTGTAAAATTGTCAATAGTGTAATTAAATTAAATATTTAATGAAAATAGTTTCATTCCTTATGACTTCGGTTTATTATCTACCAATACTCCAACATTTCATTAAGTGAAAAAATGCACCAACCCCTTCATGTATTGAACCTGAATTGTTAGATAACAACTAAACATGCCATATAACAGATGAAGTATAAGAATGAAGCTTTCTGAACTCAACACTTAGAAAAATTTTAGGTAATAAAGTAAAGGGATACTTATTAGTTACCGAAGTGTGAGACATATCTGCTTTGTCAGGAATTTGTTTACCCCTAAAGGCCTAACAAAACCAAAAGATGACATTTGCCTACCCCGAAGGGCCTGACAAAATCTGAAGGATGACACTTGTCTACCCCGAAGGGCCTGACAAGGTCTAAGTGTCGACAATTGCCTACCACGTAGGGCCTGACAACGTCTTAAAGATGACACTTGCCTACCACGAAGGCCCCGACAAGGTCTAAGTGACCACCAAGAAGAGGTCGCCATCGAATGGCCAGCGAGTCCACCCGAACCTCCTAACACCAATGACGTTTGCCTACCACGAAGGGCCTGACAAACTCATAAGGACCACCTGCCAAAAAGGCTGCCATCGAATGGCCAGCGAGTCCACCCGAACCTCCTAACACCAATGACGTTTGCCTACCGTGAAGGGCCCGACAACTCATAAGGACCACACGCCAAAGAAAGGTCGCCATCGAATGGCCAGCGAGTCCACCCGAACCTCCTAACACCAATGATCTGATCAGCAATGAAGACAAAATTTGTTCGAGAAAAAAGGGAACTTTTATTGATGATGACATAAATATTTACAGCCTTCCCATGTACATACATCATTTTTACTGAAAGTACTTTCTAAGCCTGCCAGCGTGCCAAGTATTCTTAATTGCTGACCCATCTAATGCTTTCAATCGATAAGTTCCCGGCTTCGGCACTTCAGTTATTTCATACGGTCCTTCCCAGTTTGGCATTAGCTTTCCTTATTCTGAGGTGTAGATGCTTCGGCTTCTCTGAGGACAAAATCTCCCACTTCGAACCTTCGACTTTTTACTCCCTTATTATAATGCTTAGCCACTCTTCTCTGATAAGCTGCCAACCTGATTAGGGCTATTTCTCTTACTTTTTCAAGTAAATCAAGATTGGCCTTAAGCCCTTCCTCATTGTAAATTTCTCTGAATTGGCTGACCCGAAGACTGGGAGATCCAATTTCAACTGGAACTAAGGCATCAGTACCATAAGCCAATCTAAAGGGTGAATCTCCTGTTGTAGTCCTTGGAGTAGTTCGATAAGCCCACAAAACACTAAGTAGCTCTTCCGCCATCGCCTTGGCTTCATTTAATTTACGCTTGATTCCATTCAACAACGTTACATTGGTCACTTCAACTTGTCCATTTGATCGTGGATGAGCTATCGAGGTCTTTCTATGTTGAATCCCAGTTCTTTCAAGAATGCCTCAAATTTCGATCCCACAAATGGCGCGTCGTTGTCTATACCAACACCTTAGGAATCCGGCGAAACACCACAGACTCCTTTATAAACTTTAGGCACTCTGTTCGTTATCGGCAAAGTGGTTTTGCCTCCACCCACTTAGTCATATAATCAATAAGAATTATGACATAAGTGACTGAATTTTTAGCTTTCGGTAATGGACCCAAAGATATCAAACCCCAGGGCAAGAAAGGGTATAGGAGATAAGATCGAGTATAACTCTTCTGGTGGCTGATGTGGGATCGGACTATTAAGCTGACATTTCTCGCACTTCTTGACATACTCAGTTGCTTCTTTGAAGATAGTAGGCCAATAATACCCTTGGCGAAGTACTTTAAAGGATAATGACTTAACCGCCATATGGTCGCCACAGATACCTTCATGTACTTCTCGAAGAGCATATTCAGCTTCAGATGGAGTCAAGCATTTTAATAATGGAGATGAAAAAGCCCTTCGGAATAGATCTCCATCAATCAGAACAAAATTAGCACTTTTATACTTAATTTTCTTGGCGAGCATCCGATCCGAAGGCAAGACGCCATCTGCCAGATATTCTATGTATGGAGTCAACCAGCAATTGGTTCGGTCAATGCACATTACTGATTCATAATGGACACTAGGATGTTGCAAAGTTTCTAAATAAACTGACCCATCAAAGATGTTAACATCCGTAGTGGCTAATTTAGCAAGTGCATCAGCAATTGAATTGTTATTACATTTCGATACCTTGAAAGTCATAGGATTGGAAATACTAAAGTTGGACCTTCAACTCGTTAGATATTTGATCATTTTCGCCTCGAGCTTCATATTCCGGAAAGTTGCTTAACGATTAAGCGAGAATCATCAAGATGATTATCCTTTTGACTTCAAGACTCTTTGCTACCGTAATCCTCGCAAGGACCGCTTCATATTAAAACCGTTATTTGTCGCTTTAAACCGAAATCGATGGCTCATTGTACTTTGAATCCCTCTGGACTCGTCGAATAATCCTCGCTCCATCGACGTCAAGTGGTAGAAGACCCATCTGCATCAAACGTCCAAGAACTCGCTTCTCATGAAGAATCAGAATCGCTTGTTCGATCCTTCAGCAAACACGCCACAACGTCATCGACTTCGTAAAACGAGCATTTAACAACAAAATCGCCAAGGCTTGCCCTTTGATGGCGGTTCGGGATGATATTCAATGAAAATTGTGACAACTCCATCGTCCATGCAGCCTAATCTTCCCGACACCTCAAAGCTTGCCCATAATCTTCTTTAAAGGTCGATTCAGATATACTATTACCAATCTACCTCGGAAGTATTGCCTAAGCTTTTCGACTAGCAGTTATTAAAGCGAAAGCAAACTTTTCAATATTCGGCACCTTGTTTCAAAGATCCCGAAGGATACGGCTTACATAATAAACCGGTGTCGCTTACCTCCCAACTTCACGCACCAAAACCGCTTCCCACCGCCAATGAACTAGTTGCTAAGTACAAATATAAAGGTTCAACAGAACGGGCTTCACCAACAAAGGTGCCAAGATAAATAGGACTTGATGCTCAAAAGCGCCCTCACACCAAGTCCATTGAAACGTCTTTTGCATTCTTCTACCTTTCAAAATGTATTAAAGAACGGTAGACATCTTTCCGCCGACTTAGACATGAACCTCCTTAAAGTCGCAATCCTTCCAAATGACGTTGAACATCTTTAAATGATCGAGAGTCTTCATGTTCGTGGATCGCTTGAATCTTCTCGGATTGGCTTCGATTCCTCTCTCGATCGACAAGATATCCCGTAAATTTGCCGACTCCTAGACAGAAGGTGCACTTAGTGGGATTCAATCTCAAATTGTCTTCGATTTAATTGTTCGAAAACATTCTTCTAAATCATCCAGATGTTTATGTACCAACATACTTTTGACAATCATATAAATTCACGACACCTCCATATTCTCGCCCAACCGATATCGTAAAACATGGTTCATCATCCTCTCGATATGTGGCTCCGGCATTAACGAGGCCGAAGGTCATTTTCTTATAAAGATATACCGAACGATGCGTAATGAACGCCGCGTCTTCAGATATCTTCTTACACATGGAAATTTGATGGTAACCGGAGAATGCATCCATGAAACTTAATAAAGCATACCCCAAGTGGCATCGATTAGTTGGTCAATGTGGGGTAAAGGGTAGAAATCCTTCTGACAAGCCTTATTTAAATCAAGATAGTCGATCGCAGACTCGCCATTTACCATTTTGCTTCGCACGAGCACCACATTTGCCATCCATGCGGTAGTCAATCTCGAAGATGAAATCTGCTGCTAACAGCTTTTGCAATCTCTTCATCAATTATTCACGACGTTCAGTGCGAAAGTCCTCTCTTCCGCTTGGACCGCTTCTTTGACGGGTCTACATCCAGCCGATGCTCAGCAATATCCCTGTTTACCCCCGGCATATCCTGAGGTTCCCAGGTGAAAATATCAACATAGCTTTGCAAGAGTTCTATAAGATTCGTCCGGAGAGGTTCCGCAGATCGCGAACCTATTCTCGCATGCTTTTTGTTTGCTTTGCGGGATGAGCTCTATCTCCTCCGCTTTCTTCAACCGGCATGACCAATGGTTCGAACTACTTTCGTGAAAGGTTCGATCTCTATTGCCATAGCATGCTTCGCTTTGATATTCCACTTCTCGAAGTGATCATGCATTTCTATAACATCTTCTCGCCGATCCAAATCCCCTTCACCTCGCCAACCCCATGAGCCGTAGGAAATTTAATTTTGAAATGAGGAATAGAGGTCACACTTGCAGTAAAGCAATTAAATGAGCCTTCCCAAAAATAGCATTATAAGCGGAATCTACATTTACAACATAAAATTTGCAAATAATTTCTACCGTTGGGGGGTAGTTCAAGATGATTGGCGATTCAATAGTTCCACCACCTTAACAAGGGTCATTACTAAAACCATATAAAGGAGCTTCCTATCCCAACTCCATCTTTCTACCATCTAGGTGCATTCTCCGATAAGCGTGGGCATCTGTAATATCTGAAGACCCATTATCCACCATCATCCGTTTTATATCTACCGAACCCACTTGTGCAGTCAACACCAATGATCCCTCGTGCGGTTCGATAATTTCCGAAGGGTAATCTTCATTAGTAAAAGAGATTACCGAACTCGGATAAGGTCTGTCAGTCTTCGGGAGGTACCCGCCACTGTCATGACCGAATTCAAATAGCTTCGGCATTTTTTTCCAACGAGTTTGCCAGAAGTACCCCCAGTGATGACATCTATCACATGCCTTGCAGTACATTCGGGAGCGAGTAACACTCTTTTAACCTGGTTGAGCTACGAGGAGCAGCCCTCTGTCCTGCTTTGTTGACTGGTTCTGGCAGCCACATACTGAATTAAAGCTCCGACTTGTACTTTCCTTTCAATAAAGTCCTTCAAACTAGCACAAATCGTCAGATCATGACCCGATGCTTGATGATAATCACAATACTTACGAGAATTCCCTTTTCCAGCTTAATGTTATCTCGAGGTGGTTCGAAAATAGGTTGATTCTTAATTTGATCCAAGATAATGTACTCGCCTATATTAAGTGTTGTGTACGTTCTATTCACTGTCAGGCTTTGAGCTGGATTTAACGTCCTCCACCTCCATCTCCAATTATTAAACTTTTTCGATCCGCCTCATAGCGGTCTTTATTACCCTCATTCTTTCTCCGATCTTTGTCATTTCGTCTCCGACCGTCATCTCCTTGGCCTCAAGCAAGCGGGACGTTTAAGGTCATCCATAGCTTCCTCTACCACGATATAACCTTGACTTTGTCAAAGGCCTCAAAGAAGACTCTTTGGTGATGAAACATCAACTTCTTCACTAACTTTTACGATTTGACCAGATCTAATCCATTCGAAATGATCCAACGGCTTGCAGATCATTCAAATCACACCGTCCCATCTCTTTGCTTCACGGAATCTCTTGAGGATCGTTTGGGACTGTGCTTGCATTTAACACTTATCACGGTCCCAAACGATCTTTAACGTAGCACACTCTGGTGTCGATTCACCGGCGATTTCTACCGCCTTCTTCAAGTGTAGGTGTTCTACTCTTCACCATGAATATCGACGTAGAACAAAACACGGTTTGTGATTGAAAAATATTTAGGACACTAGAACTCACCCTCCTTCTAGCGCTTAATGTTAACGCCAGGATCTTTCTCCACGTCCCAATCACCAAGACGCGCGTCCAATATCCCGCCGCGATTCAACAAGTCAACACCAAAAGCTTCGACTTACCGATCCGAGAGGATAGCTCCGGCGTGAGAGTCAAGACAAAGCGATCACAAGGTCAACAATGGAGAGAAAAATATTGTCAGTGTCCGAGAGAGATAGAATAAGAATTCTAATGAAAAATGTATGTGTTACTTACCTCTTATGTGATCTTAGCCCCACGACATGCTCCACTATCCTGTTTCGTACACCCACCACCTTCTCGACACCTTTTTCCTTACTTCCTATTACTTCAAATAGAAAAAGTAAGCAGCCTACTTTCATCTCTCTTCATCGTTTATATCTGGCCATTCGAGTCCCATCCTCATTAATGCCATGCAAAGAAAGAAAGTGGCGTATACAATTGTCCAACGTCATTTGGCATAATGATTATGGGTCAAAATTGGGATTAAGTGATAATTTGTATAATGGGCCAATATAATGACTAAGCCCAAATAATAAGAATGACCCAAGTGACCAGATCCAACCATGATTTGGCATAACATGATCCAAGGGAGGAGCCCAATGATTTCGGCCCAATAAAGAAAAGGATTATGGCCCAACACTTAATATAAGTCGTTTGAGAATTTCAAGTAAGCATTAATTGCTTAGTTTCTAATATTACCCCAAGTATTAAATGTAACTTTGGTTCTCTTACTATTTTTTGTCCAATAAATAACAATATCTTCTTTCAATACAAGGGCAATATAGACAATTGATATTATAGTTAATGCTATACAATCATTTTCTTAATACTTGTGCACAACTCTAAAACGACCTATATTAAGGAACGGATGGAGTATATTTAATGATTTCCAATCATTATCTTAATGCTTGTGTCCATCTCTAAAACGTCATATAAATAGGGACGGAAGAAGTATAAATTTTAAAATGAATAATATATCATGTCTTATTATCAATATTCCTTTATTTATCCTTTATTCCTTTATTTATATATAGGAAGTGGTTAACATGAAGTTTATTTTTGAGTAAGTTGGTCAATTAGCCAATAGAGTGTTGACACGCAGGCGAGACTCAATGTATGTCAGCATTCTATTGGTCAATTGACCAACTTACCTAAAAATAAACTTCATCCTAATCGGATCCTTATACTACATGTGTGTATATATATATAAACACACATGTAGTATGTATGTATATTGTCACAAGCTTGAAATTAATGATGCAAAGCAAAAATCAGTTGCCACCGTAGACTATGTACGTTCCAAGCCAAATGACTATCACAATTAATTCAGTTAGCTTAAAGGGCACATTCCAAATTCATACTCATCCTAATTCTACACCTTTGGTGTTTGAACAAACACTTAATTAATGTACGTTTCCATTGCATGAATTAATGTAGAAATATAATGACTTATTTTTATAAAATAATAATTAAAAAAATTGTGTTTGGTTGTTCTATTGTAATGGAATGAATCATTTTTATTTTTCTCAAATTTGTGAATTTTATTCCTTAAGTGAGGGCAGAGTGGCGGAACCAGAACGTTTTCGTACAGTAAATTTTTTTTTTTTAACGCTTGAAGTGCTTCTTTCAAACATTTCATCAATTAACCTAATTTAATAAATTCAATTAACCTAATTTAACCTAATGAGATTATGAGAAATAAATTAAGTACCAACAGTACTCCAATGGTGACAATACAAATATATCTCCAGAAAATTTTAAAACTAAATTACTAAAAGATTAAAGATGTAAACATTAAATTATTAAAATTTATCAAAATTCTTTCTCTCTTAGCCCTTAGGATTCTCAAAAGCCAAACAAAGGTAAAAGAAAAGAAAAATTAATTTGAAATAATTGGAAAAATTAAAACAAACCTAAATTAATTAACGAAAAAATTAAATAATATATTTACAACAATCGAAAAAATTATTAAATTAAAACTACAACAATCGGAAAAATTAAAGAGATAATCTTGATTCTTAACATGAAATAATATTAATTTGAAATAATTAGAAAAATTAAAACAAACCTAAATTAAAGAAAAAAATTAAATAATATAATTACAACAATTAGAAAAATTAATAAATTAAAACTACTTGCAGTTTAGTGAAACTGAAGACATCTAGATCAGAGGTTGTCAAACATTCCCGGTGTCTCTGCCGGCGTTGCGGGAGTGGAAGCAATGCCTGGAGGGTTGGAACTTCGGCTGGAGTCGATGATTCAGAGGCGCTCACTGGGGATTCAGACGACGGCAGAGGAACCAACGGAGACGAGACAGAGTAGCCTTCTTCTTGGTAGGTGGAACTACTGACGGGGGTAGTTGTTGGGGTTTGAGCGCACAAGACTAGACGGGTGGATACTTGCGCAGACAGAGCCACGTAAGCACGGAAGACAAGAAGAAGAAGAAAGTAGAAGATCGAGTCGTCGACTCACGGAATCCTAAGGTCTTGAGAAGGTGGTCGGTTGGTTTGCCCCCGCCCTCAATTTCTGCCGCCTAGTTCTCGCTTGGATCATTGGCCGCTAATAAAGGATGCCCCCTAGTTCGGCTCTCTCGAGTGAGGTATATATAGAATGACTCATTCCAATGCTAAGAATGGAATAAATATTTTATTCACCATTCTATTTCATTCTTTTACCAATTTCATTCCTCCAATTCAAATGTAACATTAATGTTACGTCTGGATTGCATGAATCAAGGTAATAATGAAATGAAAAAAATTGTGTTTTGTTGTTTTATTGAAATGGAATGAACTCATTATTCCCAAATTTGTAAATTTAATTTTATTCCTTAAAAGAAGGGAATGACTCATTCCAACCAGTAATGAAATAAATCATTCCACCCACCATTCTATTTTCTTCTCTATTCCATTTCTTTACTAATTTTATTTTTTCAATCCAAACGTAGCATAATTAACCGGTCATCATATCCCTACTAAAACGCCATCTAACTAATCTTTTAGATTATATTTCATTAGCATGATTACTTCACCAATGTTCCACCTTGGCATATATAAAATGGAAATTGTTAAATCCACAACAATAAATATTATTTTCACAACAAAAGTGTTGTTATAGAACCTATTGCAACAATTTTTACCGTCGTTATACATCTACAACGACACTTTTGTTGTGAAAATAACAAAAAATATTATGAATTTAACAATTCTCATATAAAATATATTATTAATCCTTTTGTTTCACAAGAATATATAGTCCTATTTATAAAATTAGCAAATATTAAGCATATATTTTTATACCATACACACGTTTATTCTTAAAAATAATTTTTTAATTTAGTAGTAATTGTATGATATTAAAATTATAAAATCAAAACTACTAACATTGTACTATTAGTTTATACAACTGTTAAATATAGTAATAAATAGGCATTTATTTGTTTAGCGCAGGGTGTATCTTATCTAGGACTGAGCAAAAAATGGATATAACAGAATTACCGAACCGAACCGAAATAATTTAACCAAATTTTTTTGATAATTCGGTTATTTTCACTATTTCGGTTATAACCGATTTATTTTACGGTTTTCGGTTAACTTGTACGGGTATTACTTTTGGGTTATTTGGTTAAACCGAATAACCGAACAACACTTGGGTTAAAAAATAATATGAGTCACAGAGTGAGCCCATTCAATATTCATTACTAATTTACTACAGAGTCCTCCAAGACTGAACTCTCAGATCAGATCTGAGATCCTCAACTCTCAGTCTCAAGTCTCGTCCAGTCGTCTTCTTGAATTCTTAACCTCTCACTGTCTCAAAGTCTCAGATCTCTCATCCCAAACCTGCCGACGGCATCGCCTCCCTCGACCCTCATCGCCTTTGGTGGGCGGTGGCTCTTCATCGGTCGATGGTCATCACTCGATTCACTCATCCATCAAACTCGAAGAGACGATTAGACCTCCGTTGCATCACCACCGCCTTCAAGTTCCACCTCTGTAAGACCCCAACTTATTATTAATGAAATTTAATTTTCTCTATTTATTATTTTGAAATAGTAAGGGTTGATTTGATTAATGTGGATAGTTAAGGGTAAAATACGCAAATACTTCAAAATAAGCAAGTGGTTATAAAATATTCATTGTTCATTGGGAATATTCGTTTGGTCGTGGAATATTCAGATCATCGTCGGGAATATTAAATGACATTTACGTAGCGACCATGTGTGGGCCCCATAGCGGAAAGCGATTGGATGAAGAAAACGACAAATATAAGTTGTTTAAAAATAACAAACAGTAGTTGTTACAATTATATTGTTAAAATACTAAATTGGTTAAAACACAAGAAGACACCGGTATTGCACCAATTATTGATTCTTACGTAAGAAGGCACTACTCAATAATGGTTACGATGAATACTATATTCAAGATTTTATTGATTTAATAATTGCTGCGTTGATATTTTATATTGTTGTTGTTTCAATAATCACATTACACAAAATATTTTTCATTATCGAAAGCAATAATTCATATTATCCGAATAATATTATTAGATAACATTATTGGCAATGTCTAGAAAGTTCTATCTAAGGAGAGGTTTGGTCACCTAATCAATTGCGCCAAGAAGGAGAAATTCTTATTGAAAGCCCTCTTCCCGGAACCGCCTGGTTGTCAATATTGTGATTCTCGTAATATTATTTGTGAATAATTAATTATTGATTCATATGATGAGGAAAATATTGATTTTATGTGGATATAGATGAGAAAATTTTTAATGTGACAATTGTTGAAAATTGAAATTTTATCTTTTTCTCGATAAAATAATTCATTTAAATATATTATTATATTTTAATAATATAATAATGGTGATATTTTTACAACGAATGTGGGATATATGAGTATACGAGGAGGAAGAGTATTTTGTTGCAATAAATGTTTAAAACATGTTAAACATGTCGGTGGACCCCATTTATCGACCTGAAATTTGATTATACCGTAAAATCGCCTGCTTATGGATTTTGGTCAATTTCTATTTGGAATTTGGAAAACTTTCTTCGCAAAGTTGTAGAGAATTGAATTTCCTATAAAAATCGCGAGATTCAAATTTTTCTGATGAAAGGGCTATTTATTATGAATTATTGAAGTTCAAGTCTCAAATAATTGATTTTGGAAGTTTAAAATATTTAAAATTAGAAAAACGTTTTTCTTACTTTTTCTAGAATGTGGCATGTGTTTGATGGCTGAAATCAGATTCTAGGCATAGTAGAAATTTATATAATTATATTATTAATTTATTAAATTTTCGCTTTGGTGTTCTAAGAATTTCCTATAAATAGGGTGCTTAGGTTAGAATTAAAATCACACCGTAAATCAAGTTTCTCTCTATATTATCGGCGTATTCTTGTGAGTATTTTGAGTATACTTTGAGTATTGTTAGACGGTGCAAGTTTCCTTCAAAGACTATATCCTAGATTCCGGTGTAAGTACTAATCTTTCGAGGTAAAGGATGTTATTTTCTTCTCAAATGATATTATTTCTTCAATATCATTATCTTTGAAATATCGGTTAAACTTTTTATCAAATTTGGAACTTTTTCATGTCTGGGTTACTATTCATGAGTTATTATTCACGAGTTACTATTCATGAAGTTACTATTCACGAGTTACTATTCATTTAGTACTATTCATGAAGTCGTGAAGATGATTTTTTTTGGGAAATTTCTATCTTTTGTGTTTGAGTTACTATTCACGTGATACAAGACTATTCACGATATCAAGACTATTCAATAGAAAAATAAAATTTCTTTTTTTGTCCAAAATATCTATTCGGATACTAGTTTTGATTGTATCCATGTTTTGATCATTCTTGAATTTTACACCACTATGATTATTTTTGAGGTATTTTTGAACATGGATAAAACAAAGTACTTAATCCTTAATCCTTAATCCTTGTCATTTTGTTTCACTTTGGATTCGTTTCTTTAAAAATATTTTCATCATCCTCGCCTTAAATGATGATATTATTGAATATCTTTGGCCAGTAGTAAAAAGATGAATGATTTTCGAAGAATATCTTTCGCAGTAGTGCAAAGATGAACAGTGTTTAGATGAACATGATTAATCGATGAATATCTTTGGCTCAGTAGTGCAAAGATGAATATTTGATTCCAGATGTATATTGATTGATGTTACAGGATAAAAGATGAGCGATGAACTTTTAAATTCATACATGTAAGATAGTAGTTTGCATTCTCTACTTAACTATTCTAATGAATTATTATTTCCACTGCGAATATTGATTTAAAATTTGTTGTCTATTGTATTCTATTAGATTTTTCCCTGTTGAAGACTAACGGTAATTTGTTGTATATTATCTTAGTCATAATATTCTTTCTTTGGGCTAGTTGAGCTCACCCTTTTCCTTTTTGTTCCATTTTTTTTTCTCGGGAGGCGAGAATATAGCGAGTATTTAGCCTGGGGTATGGAATGAAGGTTTTAGAAAGAATTGTTTAGTAGTCCTCACCATTTTTATAAAATAATGTATCAATAAATGTGATGAGGATTTATTTGAGTATAGATATTGTCTAGAAGATAATATTTGTATTCAAACTCACAGCTTTCTGATTTGTAGTAATAATAAAGTTGTAGTTGTTTTGCACCATGTATCGACAACTTTCGAGAATAGGTGATGTATACCTATTTTGGGGGCGCCACAACCTCCGTCCGCAGCTCTCTGGGTTCTTGGCTTAGCGGGCCATGGGTGGTGCTTTGTCATTGCGCGCTATTCATTCTTCGGGCTACTTTCTTATGCTACATTATCGGTTGTTGGAGTGATTCCCTACTGCCAGGTCGGGTCACGTGCCTCTTCATGCTTCTAGCGGCTCATGCTCAGACTTTTTCGAATACTGCTAATGTGGTCACAGCTTTTAATAATTTTCCCAATTACAGTGGCACTATTGTCGACATTATGAAGGTCTTTGGAGTTTCTTGGGTCAAGTAGGCCTCGTTTTATAAAAGATTTGGTCCAGTGTTTAAGAGGTCTTTTGGTTTGTGTTTCTGGTTTTTTGGTATACTGTGATTGGCCTTGTCTGGTGTTTTATTTTAATCCAAATATATATTTTCAATTGGTTATTAATAGGATAACCGAATAACTTATTCTTGTTATTCCGTTAAGTACAAAATTCAGTTATTTGTTCGGATACCTAAAACAGGGTATTTTCGGGTTTCGGTTATAACCAAAATTCTGGTTCGGTTCGGTTATTAACCGAATGCTCACCCCTAATCTTATCATATTTCTACACTGCTATTACTATATATTCCCTTCGTTCCTATTTAAATGACGTTTTAGAATTTTCTATTTATCTTTAATTAATTGACGTTTGTTCAAATCTAGGAGAATTAATGATTATTTTTCCAAAATTATCCCTCATTACTCTACTTTTTTTTTTTGGTACTTTAAACTTTTGTATTATGATAAATTAATAATTTTAGGGTATTATAGACAATTGAGTAATATATTTAATGTTTTCTAATTATTATCTTAATTCTTATGTCTATCTCTAAAATGTCATTTAAATAGGACGGAGGGAGTACGGAGTAAGATTTAAGTCTTCAACCATTGATAGACATGTCACCAATCTACCATGTGGTGTTGGACCACGATTCATGTCGGACCAATCAAATGAGTGCAGTCCAAATAAGTTGAAATAATTACAAGTGCCATATAAATTAACCTCTCATTTTCATTATATAATTCGTTTATGACATAATCAGATATATTAAAAAAATTATTATTATTAATATTAGTTTAAAATTTTATTATTACACATGTACGAATTAATTATTTTTTATTCTCTCTCACAATTACTCTATTTTTTAGTGGTAAAAAAGAAAAAAAAATTAAATATATAAAACATCTTATATTATGAAGAAAAAAATTTACTCAAAAAACGTCTTATATAATGAAAATGAGAGAGTAGCATAATTTCTGATCTATTGTGATTGTTGGGGGAAAAACAACCGCCGCCACCCCCACCCCCACCCCCAAAAAAAAGAAAAAGAAAAGGGTTAAGTTCAGATGACCACCTGGGGTTTGGGCGGTTTTTCACTTAACCACATGTAGTTAGTAAAGCTACATTTAAACACCTGACTTTTTGAGGTGAAGTGAAAACGTCACTTTTTCCGTCTACATTAACTGTGAGTTGACTAATGACTTATTTACCCTCCAATTTCACAAAAGCAGGCCCTATCCCAAGTGCTCCCTTTCATTCGATCCAAAGAAAAGAAAGAAAAATAGGCTCTCTCATCTCCTCCATTCCAAATTCAATTCAAGCATACCATAAGAAAAATACAGTTAACAATTGAATTGGGGGAAACTTGAAAAGCAATTGCAGCAAGAATTCATCACAAAAAAGGACGTTTATGCGAGTGCTGGAACTAACTTTACAGCAGTCAGAAATCCGGAAATTCTTTGACCGACTCTTTCTCACAACCTGCTTAAAATTCAAATAATTTTAGCTTTATTTATCAAGTATTCTTCAATTTCCATGGAGATTTGAACTTCTATATAATATATAATAGAAACATGATATATTTGTAATCGAAGAATATAACCATTGACTAAAACAGAGAAATTGAAATCATTCAACAAGTTGAAATCCAAAACTGGAGAAATTGAAATCAGAACAGAAATTTGATTTGGTATGCGTATTGTTGATCCCTTGTTTCTCAGTTCACTGTTTGCCATCACTTGTACCTAAAAATTGCATAACCTATACAAACTCAAGTATTAAAAACAAAGGAGTGTTTTTTCCAAAGGAGTGCCTTGATCTCTCTTAACTAAAAGTCTAATAGATGCACTCGGATAGTCAACTAGTGGTATTCAACAATCTCCCTTAGAAAGTCTCGCCTTGTGACACCAAGCCTCGCTTTTCTTCAAGCTCAGCTCTACCATCGCAAAGACCACTTTGTAACACCACCCAATTTCTAGCCTCGTCCCCATTGAAATTGGATACATCTATCCACGCCATTTCTCTCGTTATTTTCCCTCCATGCGTCGAATTTTCACTCACAATCATCGACTCCAAAGAGCTCATCACTCGGTTAGAAGCATCTTTATAGCTCAAAACCGATTCAACTCTACACATCCCAACCGATCCCCAAAATGAGAAATCGCTGAAATCACGCCCATCCGCCAGATTTCTTTCGAAAACTGCACGGAGCAATGATGGCGGTGGCCAGGATTTAAATCCCTCATGCAGACGTCACGTGAGTAATGGTACCTTCGGGATCCCTCTCGTGAGCTTTTTTCATGGGATGGGCGAAAAGGCGGTCGGTCAATCGTGTGGTCAGGTCGTCAGCACGTACGAAATGCCTGACGTGAATTTGAACTCGTGAGATGCTGAAATGATCGGAAGAGTATGGGTTTTGGCGTCGTCGTCAAGCGATTGTTGTGGGGAGGAATTTATGGAGGAGGGTTTCATCGGCGGATCTGGGAGAATCCAAAAACATGTCGGGTTTGGCTCGAGTATTTTACGAGCGTCTTGAGGGTCGATTAGAGTGCAATGGTGGTGAATCAACATGCGTTGAGAAGGGTCGCTGCTGCTCGCCGATTTTGAGAGAGAGGACGCATGGAGTGAGAAATGAGATAGAGGAATGAGGTTTGAGGAAGATGAAGTGTAATTCAGACATTTAACTATCTTTTTTGACTGTTATACTCATCTCTCACGTGCTTTTGGCGTTTAACTTACACGCACGGTTAATTTAGATGGAAAAAGTGACGTTTTCACTTCACCTCAAAAAGTCGGGTGTTTAAATGTAGCTTTACTGACTACAGGTGGTTAAGTGGGAAACAGCCCAAACCCCAGGTGGTCATCTGAACTTAACCCAAAAGAAAAGGTTACACCTGGTGTTTCAGGTTTGGTTGCGGGCGCATACTTAAGCTTATATGCCAACAAAAAGTTTAAAGCTAAAGTGTGTTTTCATACTAAGGATTTGGGAATGTGAGGAAATTATGGAAATATGAAGAGTTGAGAATTAAGATGATCCAACAGGCAATAATTATAATGGTTGACAAAACAAGGAAATCATTATGTGAGGAAATTTTGGATATTTAGTTGCCCAATAACAATTGGGGGGCGTCCAGGTTTTTTTTTTTTAACCACAATTATTAGAATAAAAAATAAAAAATAATAGAGCAAGTTTGAACAAAAAACTGTAAAAGAAAGTATATTTTTTATTGAAAAAACACTGTAAATAGTTATTGGCAATGTCTAGAAAGTTCTGTCTAAGGAGAGGTTTGGTCACCTAATTCATGCCAACCAAGAAGAAATTCTTATTAGAAAGCCCCCTATTTCACAGGAGGCGCCTAGTTGTCGATGATTGTGATTCGTAATATTATTTGTGAATAATTAATTATTGATTTATATGATGAGGAAAATATTCATTTTATGTGAATATAGATGGAGAAAATTTTTAAAGTGACAATTGTTAAAAATTAATATTTTATCTTTTCTGATAAAATAATATTTTATTATATTATTATAATATAATAATGATGATATTTTTACAATGAATGTGGTATATATGAGTATATTTTTTCCAAAGTTATTTAAAACATGTTAAACATGCTCGGCAGACCCATTTCTTATTTGAAATTTGATTATTTTGTAAAATCGCTTGGCTTATGGATTTTTGGCCAATTTACATTTGAATTTGGAAAACTTTCTTATGCAAAGTTGTAGAGAATTGAATTTCCTATAAAAAAGGCGCGTAATTAGAATTTTCTGATAAAAGAGCTATTTATTATGAATTATTGAAGTTCCAAAGTTCCGAAATAATTGATTTTTGAAAGTTTTAATTGTTTTAATAACAAAACGTTTTTTTGATTTAGTTGACTATTGGTGGCTGATGTTGGATCTGATTTAGTGTGCGTAGGAATTTAATATATATATATATATTAATATTTTATTAAATTTTCTGCTTTGGTGTTCTAAGCATTTTCCTATAAATAGGGTGCTTAGGTTTGAATTGAAAATCACACCGTAAACTAAAGATTTCTCTCTCTTCTCTCTATATATCGAGCGTATTTTTGTAAGTATTTTAGTACTTGAGTATTGCTATATCTGCAAGTTCTTTTAGCACTATATCCAAAGATTGGGTAAGATCTTATTCTTTACGAGGTAAAGGAGATTATTTTCTTCATAAATGATATTATTTCTTCAATATCATTATGCCAAAATATTGATTTGAACTTTTATCAAATTTGGAACTTTTTCATGTCTGGGGTTACTATTCATGAGTTCTTATTCACGAGTACTATTCACGTAAGCATGATGATGTTTTTTGTGAAATTTCTATCTTTTGGTGTGAGAGTTACTTATTCACGATATCGACACTTTATTCACAAATCGACATTATTCACAGAAAAATTAAGTTTTCTTCTCTGTGTCCAAGATTGTCTGTTATGATTCCTATCTTTGATTGGATCTATGTTTTGGTCTTCATTCTTGAATTTTACTCCACTCTGGTTATTTATGAAGTATTTTTGAACTTGGGTTATTTAAAGTACGAATTCTTAATATTTATTCTTTTGTTTCACTGGATTAGTTTTCTTTAAAATATTTTGCATCATCCTCAGTCCTAAATGATGATATAATTGAATATCTTTGGCCTGTAGCGCAAAGATGAATGATTTCTGATGAATATCTTTGGCCTGTAGTGCAAAGATGAATAATTTCTGATGAATATCTTTGGCTCGTAATGCAAAGATGACCTGTTGTTGAATATCTTTGGCCTGTAGTGCAAAAATGACTTGTTGATGAATATCTTTGGCCTGTAGTGCAAAGATGACTTGTTGATGAATATCTTTGGCCCGTAGTGCAAAGATAATTTTTTTGGTATGATTATGAACAGGAACTGTGATTTGGTATAACCATGATCTTTGATGTTTCAGGTAAAGACAGGTGATGAAAATTATCTTCGTCATGGATGAAAAGAGGAATTTTGAACCACAATTATGATTATGAGTTATTCATATGATTGTGAACCAGAACTGTTGATTGATGTTACAGGGATAAAATATTGTTGGTGGACTTTGAACATGGAGAAGATAATAGACTTTATGGTCTATTTGAATCTTCTAATGGATTGCTCATTCCGCTGCAACTATGGTTGAAAAGTTTTATCATTTACCATATATTCTAAATCTCTGATTTATTACTGATGAAGACTATTGATAATTTATTTATCTTTAGTCATAATATTCTTTACTGAGCTAGTTGTGCTCACCCTTTTGTTTCACAATTCTTTTCAGGTAATAAGAGTGTAATTTGGGTGAAAGCGAGGGTAACAGGAGAATAAGCGGTGGTCTCTAGTCATGGAGGTTCTCCTAAATGATTATCGACTTTACCTTTATGTAAGGTGCCATTGTGACGTGTTATCCAAGTTGGTGTCCAGAGTCACAGTTGATATATATTTGTATTTAAACTCATAGTTTAAGTGTTGTCGTATCTTGCACGACAATTATATTAATAAATTGTAGTTGTTTTCTGTACCATGTATTTGGCGACTCAGAATGGGTTGGATGGAATGGACCTATTTTGGGGTTGTCACAAATATTATGAAAGAAAAACACAATTCTTAATAATTCTATTAACGAGTAAAAATGTGGAAGAAATTGTATTTACAAAATAAAATATGTCTCGATCAATTAAAATAAAGAACAATATGTGATTATATAACAAATCATTTAAAAAACTTAAATAATTTTATAAACCCCATTAAACTAGATGGGTTTGAATTTAAAGTGTTCAAGTTGTTTAATTTGTTTAATTAAGTTAATTTCTTCTATTATTGTATTTAATTTAATACCCCAAATTTTCATTTTTAATTTTTCTAATTACGTAATTTATTTATATATTTCTCGATAGATTTTTAACGTTTTACTAATTTTCAATTATTTTTAACATTTAAATTTTCTATTTTGACGGCCATATGGACAAATTTGTAGGACCGAGATGTTACTTGAATATTATTTATTGTGTCTACTCTACGTGGACGATTGGATAAAAATAATATTTTAAAAAATTTTCTCTAAAAGTCAACTTGTTCAGAAGGAATTTGTGACGTTTAATGAAAAATAAGCAGTTCAATGAGTTAACCGCTAAAAAATTTAGTCATGTGATGTATTTGTAAATCGAGATCGAGAACAATGGAGAAAAGTGAATTTAACCATAATTTAAGACAAGCTTGGAACCCGTGTGAGGCAGGGGCTATCTTTCGTAATTATATATTTTTTGTTTATTAAAAAAATTCAATCTTAAGTTCCTCTTGTATATTATTATTATATATATAATTATATATATATATATATATGATTTTAATGTTTTTATGACTTTTATTTTACTTTATTGTGAGATTCAATGCATGCATGTATATATATCGAATTATAATTATATTTATTGTATTTGAACATATATTATTACAATTATGTAATAAGTATTTGAGAATTATAAGTTGATATCCATATCCAAATCCATATTATTATTATTGTTATTAGGACATTAATATTTTTTATAACTTTTTATATATTTTATTGTGAGATTCATGCATGCGTGTATATACATCAACTTATAATTATATATATTCTTTGAATTTGAACATATATTATTATAAATATATAATTTATATTTGAGAATTATAACATGTCATTACTTTGACTATTGATTGATAAATATTATATTTTTTAGCTAATGTTAGGGATATATTCTTTTTTTTAAAAAATCTTCAAAAAATTTTGGGACAATGATTATAATAATAAAATCATTCATTGCTTTATCTACAACCAAAAACATAACACCATCCCTCGTTTAAATTAAAATTCAATTCTAACTTAAGATCCTATTTATAGAAATTGCTTAGAACAAAAAAAGAAAATTTAATATAATAATATTATATAAATAAAATTTTTCTACCAACCTTAGACTTCTGAATTCAAGAACTTAGCATGTGATTAATGAGGCTCACAACATATAAAAACGTTTTTTATTAAAAAATATTTAAAACTTAAAAATTAATTATTAAGAGTTTGAACTTCAATAATTCATAATAAATAGCCCTTTTATCGAGAAAAATTGAATCTCATGCTTATATAGGAAATTTAATTCTCTACAACTTTGCAGAAGAAAGTTTTTCCAAATTCCAAGCGAAATTGGAAAAATCCACATACAGACGATTTCTGTGCTATAATCAAATTTCAGTCAAGAAATGGGGTCCACCGACACACAAAACATGTGTTAATCATTTAATGCAACAAAAATACTCTTCCTCCTCATATATCCCACATCCATTGTAAAACTATCACCATTATTATATTATTAAAATATAATAATAAATTATTTTATCAGAAAAGATAAAATATCATTTTTAACAATTGTCACTTTTAAAATTTTCTCCATCTATATCCACATAAAATCAATATTTTCCTCATCATATAAATCAATAATTAATTATTCACAAATAATATTACTGAGAATCACAATATTGACAACAGACGGTTTCGAAGAGGGGCTTTTCAATAAAATTTTCTTTCTTGGCGCAGCATGATTAGGTGACCAAACTTCTCCTTAGATAAAACTTTCTAGACATTGCCAATAATGTTTTCTAATAATATTATTCGAGATAATATGAATTATTGCCGATAATGGAAAATCTTATGTAGTGACAATTATTGAAACAACAATAATATAAAATATTAACGCAACAATTATTGAATCAATAAAATAAAATACTAAAGTAATTCTCGTAACAATTATCGAAGTAGTGCCTTCTTACGTAAGAATCAATAATTGGTGCAATCTGCAAGTATCTTCTTGTCTGTAACAACGGCGATATTCTTGTGTTTTAACCATCGGGTATTATTCAAGATGATAATGGTAAAAACTATGCCGTTATTTATAAACAACTTATACTTGTCGTTTTCTTCATTGAATCACTTTTCGTTATGGGCCCACACAAATTTGCTTGGCAGTAAATACGAATATTCCACTACAATGAGAATATTTCACGACAAACGAATATTCTCCACAACAATGAGTATTTTATAACCACTTGCTTATTTAAAAATATTTGCGCATTTTACCCATAACTAACCACATTAATCAATTCAACCCTTACTATTTCAAAATAATAAATAGAGGAAATTAAATCTTTATTTATAAAAAGTTGGGGACTTACAACCTCCCTCCTTATGAAATTTCATTCTCGAAATTGACATGTGTAGATACGCTCCTTCCCATCCAAGATCTTGGTGGTACACTCTCCGGACGTTAAATCTTCGCTATCTCATTCGGTTCTAACTCAATAATGTGGTTGAATTCGTTCACATATTTACATAACATCGATCTTGAAAAATGTTATGAACACGCGTCATACTTAGCAGTAAAACGAGTCTATAGGCCACAGTTCCTATTCGATCGAGGATTTCAAATGGACTAATAAATCGAAGGTTTGAGCTTTCCTCACATCGCCGATTCTCTCTTTTGGAATAACGTGTAAGACCCCGAATTTTATGAAATAAAGTATTCAATTTTTCTATTCAGGTAAATGGTTAAATTGATAAAAGTTAAAGTTAAGGGTGATATATGAAATTTTTTTTCAAAATACATGAGGGGTATAAAGTATTCATTGTTGTTTGGGAATATTCGTTTGGTCGTGGAATATTCTTTCGTTTGGAGAATATTACGATGCCGGCAAAGAATTTGTGGGCCCCATAATGTAATGAAACTGGCGATGAAGAAAGCGACAAAATTAAGTTTTTATAAATAATGGCGTATAATCATTCACTGCTAATTACATTGTTGGAATACCGATGGTTAAAATATACGATAATATGCGTGTTTTACATGATAGCATACCTGTTTTACGATATTTTTGAATTATTGATCCTTACATAAGAAGGCACTACTCAATAATTATTACACGTAATTCTTTGTTCAATATTTTTATTTATTGATTCAATAATTGCTACGTTGAAATTTTATATTATTATTGTTCAATAATTGTCATCGCACAATATTTCCCATTATCGGATCAATAATTCATATTATTGAATAATATTATTATATAGCACTATTGGCAATGTCTAGAAAGTTACATCTAAGGAGAGGTTTGGTCACCTAATCAAGGCGCCGATAAGGAGAAATTCTTATTGGAAAGCCCCCTTTCTGGGAACAAACACTGGTCATTCATAAATGTGATTCTATAATATTATTTGTGAATAATTAATTATTGATTCATATGATAAGGAAATATTTATTTTATATGAATATAAATGATGGATTTATTTATGTGGTTATTAATGAAGGAATTAATCTTTGAGATGTTTTATTTGTATTTTGTCCGGATTGGAGGTATTAAAAGATCAAATCTAATTGTTATTCTGACTTTATTGTGTGAGTTATAATATTTAATCCGATTGTTGAATCGTTGTAATTTTTGGATATGTTATACATATATAAGTTGAGTATATGTCCACAAATTTTGAACCGTTAAAATGAGCGTATGATTTGTTATGAATTTTAAGAGAGTGGCCGATTAGGAAATTAGGTTTTGGTGGAAAATTCTAGAATTGAGTGGGCCCCACTCTTGGTTGTTAGGGAAGATGGTGATTTTTGGTGGGTGGAATAGTAGCGAGTAAAAGCCATCGGAGGTTGCGGAGTTAAGTCTGCTTGGCGTCTTAACATTTTCCTATAAATAGAGGGCTAAGTTAGAATTGAAAATCACACCGTAAACAAGTTTTCTCTCTTTCTCTCTATATATCGAAGCGTATTCTTGTGAGTATTTTGAGTATACTTTGAGTATTGTTAGGCGGTGCAAGTTCCTTCAAAGACTATATCCAGGTGTTTCAACTAAATCTTGTCTTTTCGAGGTAAGGGATGTTATTTTCTTCTCGGATGATATTATTTCTTCAATATCATTATCTTTGAAATATTGGTTGGAACTTTTATCAAATTTGGAACTTTTTCATGTCGGGATTATTATTCATGAGTTCTTATTCACGAGTTCTTATTCATGAGTTACTTATTCACGAGTTCTTATTCACAGTACTATTATGTAAGGCGTGAAGATTTTTTTGTGGAATTTCTATCTTTTGGTGTAGAGTTACTTATTCACGTATACGGCCTTTATTCACGATATCTGTGACTATTCACGAAATACGGCTTTATTCATAGAAAAATGAAAATTTTTCTTTTCGTCTAAAATATCTATTTTGGATACTAGCTTTGATTGTATCCATGTTTTGATCATTCTTGAATTTTACACCACTATGATTATTTTTGAGGTATTTTTTGGACGTGGATAAAATCAATGCAAAGATGAATGATTTACGAAGAATATCTTTGGCACAGTAGTGAAGATGAGCAGTGTTTAAATGAACATGACCAATCGATGAATATCTTTTGCTTGATAGTGCAAAGATGAATTATTGATGAATATCTTTTGCTCGTAATGCAAAGATGACTGTTGTTGAATATCTTTAGTGATGAGTGCAAAGATGAATTATTGATGAATATCTTTTGCTCGTAATGCAAAGATGACTGTTGTTGAATATCTTTTGGCCAGTAGTGCAAAGATGAATTATTGATGAATATCTTTTGCTCGTAATGCAAAGATGACTGTTGTTGAATATCTTTGCTTTGTAGTGCAAAGATGAATTATTGATGAATATCTTTGGCTCATAATGCAAAGATGACCGTTGTTGAATATCTTTGCTTTTGTAGTGTAAAGATGGCTGTTGATGAATATCTTTGGCCCGTAGTGCAAAGATGAATTTATTAGTATGATTATGAGCGAGGCTGTGATTTGGTATAACCATGATCTTTGATGTTTCGGTAAAGACAAGTGATGAAAATTATCTTTGTCTTGGATGAGAAAGAATTTAGAACTACAATTACGATTATGAGTTATACACGTGATTGTGGATGAGAATTGTTGATTGATGTTCTGAGGATAAAACATTGTTGGTGGATTTTTAACATGGAAGACAATAGACTTTATAGTCTATTTGACTCTTCTAATGGATTCTTTCATTCCACGCAACTATGGTTGAAAAGTTTTATCATCTACCATATGTTCTAAATCTACGATTTTATTCTTGATGAAGACTATTGATAATTTATTTATCTTTAGTCATAATATTCTTTCTTGAGCTAGTTGTGCTCACCCTTTTATTTCACAATTCCTTTCGGGTAATAAAGGTGTAAATTTGGGTCGAGCGGGGATAGCGAGGAATAGAGTGGTGGTCTATAGATGTTGAGGGTGAGGTGAATTTAACTTGGAAGGGTGTTTTGTCACTATCATACAAGATGTCTAATGACATACAACCTCGTGTTATCTTAAGACATGGTTGTGCTCATCCACTTCTTTGAGTATATTTACAAGCACTACCTATATAATCTTGGTGTTTGTTTGGAGTATAATACCCAATTAGAGGCGAGTGGAGATAATGATATGTCGAGAAGACTCACCATTGGGAAGAATATGATAGTAATCTTCTCATTTTTCTTTGGGGTTTATTAGATTGACGAGGATAATTACGTGGCCATATGATATCTACCATAACCTAAAAGCATGGCCTCCCATGTATGAAGGTTTCTTGAGCACTTCCCAAAGATTCTAATTTCTAAAGCAGTTTTTGACTATACCTTTATGTAAGGTGTCATTGTGACGTCTTATAGTTGGTATATATTTGTATCAAACTCACAAAGATATGTGTTGTTATATTTTGCACGACAATTGTTGTAATAAAGTTGTAGTTGTTTTTCGTACCATATATTTGGCGACTCAGAATGGGTTGGATGGAATGAACCTATTTTGGGGTTGTCACATTTGGTATCAGAGCTATAAGTAAAGAGCCCTTGAGCCTCACATTGGTGACTTCTGTTGATGGGGGATGCATAGAAGCCGGACTCTCCGTAGGGGACTTGGATTCTAACGGTGCAAACCGATACAGTATCAATGTGAGGTCTTGACACAAGTTGGTGTCCAGAGTTACATTTGGTATCGAGCTTGGGATATGATCTCTGGCGGAGATCGGGGAATAGAACTAGGAGGGAGAGATGAGTAAATCTTTTCGCTAGTGTGTCTACCTAAGCTTAATTGTTGGTCGGTCATAATATCGGGATATTATGTGATATGTTAATTTGTTCAATTAACCCGTGTTTTGAAGCTGTATTCTAGAATGACATCTGAAATAAAGAAGATGAGCAATGGAGAAATCATGATGACAGGGAAGATGGAATCTGAAATGAAAGCAAGGTATTCTCAACTCTTTGAAATACCAGGTACAAAAAATTTCGAGGACGAAATTTTCAAGGAGGGGATTGTAAGACCCCGAATTTTATGAAATAAAGTATTCAATTTTTCTATTCGATAAATGGTTAAATTGATAAAAGTTAAAGTTAAGGGTGATATATGAAATTTTTTTCAAAATACATGCAAAGGGTATAAAGTATTCATTGTTGTCGGGGAATATTCGTTTGGTCGTGGAATATTCTTTTACATCGGAGAATATTAAATGCTGTGGTAGTAGAAATTATGGGCCCCATAATGAGAATAAGCGTCGGATGAAGAAAAGCGACAAAATTAAGTTTTTATAAATAACGGCGTAATAATTACAGATTAACACTTTGTTGGAATACCCGATGGTTAAAATACGATAATATGCGTGTTTTTGCATGTAGCACTGCGGTTTTACACGCGTATTTTTGAATTATTGATCCTTACATAAGAAGAAGCACTACTCAATAATTATTACGGTAATTATTCAATATTTTATTTATTGATTCAATAATTGCTACGTTGAAATTTTATATTATTATTGTTCAATAATTGTCCTTTGCATGATATTTCCCATTATCGGATCAATAATTCATATTATTGAATAATATTATTAGATAGCACTATTGGCAATGTCTAGAAAGTTACATCTAAGGAGAGGTTTGGTCACCTAATTGCGGCCGATGAAGGAGAAATTCTTATTGGAAAGCCCCTTTCTGAGGAGCGACTGGTTGTCATAAATGTGATTCTATAATATTATTTGTGAATAATTAATTATTGATTCATATGATAGAAATATTTATTTTATATGAATATAAATGATGGATTTATTTATGTGGTTATTAATGAAGGAATTAATCTTTGAGATGTTTTATTTGTATTTTGTCGGATTGGAGGTATTAAAAGATCAAATCGGTGTTATTACTGACTTTATTGTGTGAGTTATAATATTTAATCCATTGTTGGATCGTTGTAATTTTTGGATATGTTATACATATATAAGTTGAGTATATGTCCACAAATTTTGAACCGTTAAAATGAGCGTATGATTTGTTATGAATTTTAAGAGGTAATCGATTGAAAATTAGGTTTTGGTGGAAAATTCTAGAATTGAGTGGGCCCCACTCTTGGTTGTTGGGGAAGATGGCTGATTTTTGGTGGGTGGAATAGTAGCGAGTAAAGCCATCGGGTTGCGAGTTAAGTGCGCTTTGCGTCTTTAACATTTTCCTATAAATAGAGGGCTAAGTTAGAATTGAAAATCACACAGAAACAAGTTTCTCTTTTCTCTCTATATTATCGGCGTATTTTTGTGAGTATTTTGAGTATACTTTGAGTATTGTTAGGCGGTGCAAGTTCCCTTCAAAGACTTATATCAGGTGTTTCAACTAAAGAAATCTTGTCTTTTCGAGGTAAGGGATGTTATTTTCTTCTCGGATGATATTATTTCTTTGATATCATTATCTTTGAAATATTGGTTGGAACTTTTATCAAATTTGGAACTTTTTCATGCGGGATTACTATTCATGAGTTCTTATTCACGAGTTACTATTCATGAGTTACTATTCATGAGTTCTTATTCATTTAGTAGTACTATTCATGAAAGCGTGAAGATGTTTTTTGTGGAATTTCTATCTTTTGGTGTTTGAGTTACTATTCACGATATCGGCCTTTATTCACGATATCTGACTATTATTCACGAATCTAAGACTATTCAAGAAAAATGAAAATTTTTCTTTTTCGTCTAAAATATCTATTTTGGATACTAGCTTTGATTGTATCCATGTTTTGATCATTCTTGAATTTTACACCACTATGATTATTTTTTTGAGGTATTTTTGGACGTGGATAAAATCAATGCAAAGATGAATGATTTTCGAAGAATATCTTTGGCTGTAGTGCAAAGATGAGCAGTGTTTAAATGAACATGACTAATCTGATGAATATCTTTGTGCCAATGAGTGCAAAGATGAATTATTGATGAATATCTTTTTGCTCGTAATGCAAAGATGACTGTTGTTGAATATCTTTTGCTTGATGAGTGCAAAGATGAATTATTGATGAATATCTTTTGCTCGTAATGCAAAGATGACTGTTGTTGAATATCTTTAGCCGGTAGTGCAAAGATGAATTATTGATGAATATCTTTTGCTCGTAATGCAAAGATGACTGTTGTTGAATATCTTTAGCTTTTCAGAAGCAAAAGATGAATTATTGATGAATATCTTTGGCTTGTAATGCAAAAGATGACCCGTTGTTGAATATCTTTGCTTTTGTAGTGTAAAGATGAGCTGTTGATGAATATCTTTGGCCCGTAGTGGTAAAGATGAATTTATTAGTATGATTATGAGCAGAGGCTGTGATTTGGTATAACCATGATCTTTGATGTTTGAGGTAAAGACAAGTGATGAAAATTATCTTTGTCTTGGATGAGAAAGGAATTTAGAACTACAATTACGATTATGAGTTATACACGTGATTGTGGGCGAGGAATTGTTGATTGATGTTACGAGGATAAAACATTGTTGGTGGATTTTTAACATGGAGAAGACAATAGACTTTATAGTCTATTTGACTCTTAATGGATCGCTCATTCACTGCAACTATGGTTGAAAAGTTTTATCATCTACCATATGTTCTAAATCTACGATTTATTCTTGATGAAGACTATTGATAATTTATTTATCTTTAGTCATAATATTCTTTCTTGAGCTAGTTGTGCTCACCCTTTTGTTTCACAATTCCTTTCGGGTAATAAAGGTGTATTTGAATTGGCGGGGATAGCGAGGAATAGAGTGGTGGTCTATAGATGTTGAGGTGAGGTGAATTTAACTTGGAAGGTGTTTTGTCACTATCATACAAGATGTCTAATGACATACAACCTCGTGTTATCTTAAGACATGGTTGTGCTCATCCACTTCTTTGAGTATATTTACAAGCACTACCTATATAATCTTGGTGTTTGTTTGGAGTATAATACCCAATTAGAGGCAGTGGAGATAATGATATGTCAAGAGAAGACTCACCATTGGGAAGAATATGATAGTAATCTTCTCATTTTTCTTTGGGGTTTATTGGGTCAACCAAGGATAATTCGTGGCCATATGATATCTACCATAACCTAAAAGCATGGCCTCCCATGTATGAAGGTTTCTTGAGCACTTCCCAAAGATTCTAATTTCTAAAAGCAGTTTTTGACTATACCTTTATGTAAGGTGTCATTGTGACGTACTCTACTGTTGGTATATATTTGTATCAAACTCACAAGATATATGTTGTTATATTTTGCAACGACAATTGTTGTAATAAAGTTGTAGTTGTTTTTCGTACCATATATTTGGCGACTCAGAATGGGTTGGATGGAATGAACCTATTTTGGGGTTGTCACATAACGACTTCTTGCATCTTCTTCTTCATATTCATCAACTCCAGGTCTGTAGCTTGAGCATCTTTAAATTTATCGATTAAAGTCGATTCTAATCGTATATTTACTATCTTCACGTAGGTTCGTATATTCGCACTTCAGAACGATACGATCTTACGCTTTTCAACGCCAAATACTACGTTTCGCTTTTCCAGGATGGTATGGTCAGAACATGTGCCGAAATGAGTCTCCTCTTGAGTTCTTCGAAGCTCTTCCCACATTCCTTGCTCCATTCGAATTTTGTATCTCTACGAGTCAGCTGTGTTAATGGAATAGCGATTCAAGAATATCCTTCAACGAATCTCCGATAAAACCAACTAAGCTTAGAAAGCTACGTATTTCGATTACTGACTTAGGTTGCTCTCAACTGTGACTTATATCCCAACCTTGGATAGCACGTGTAAAACCCCAATTTTTTTTTTTTAATAAAGATGAATTTTCTATAAATATTATTTTTGAATATTATGGAGTGAAATTGATATAATGTTATAGTTGTGGGTAATATTTATAAATTTTGCATAGTATGCAAGTTGTTATATAATATTCGTTTGGTCGGGGAATATTCGTTTTAACAGGGAATATTCATACGGCGGCACAATCATTGGTGGACCCCACAACGGAATTATTGTCGGATTGAGAAAACGACAAAAATATCTTTTTATAAAAATAACGGCGTAAATTTTACCGTTAACTGTTGAAACAATCTTGTTAAAAATACGATGAATACGCGTGGTAGCATAAGAAAGCACTACGGTATTGATTATTGATCTTTACGTGAGAAGTCACCGGTTTTGTTCAATTATTACACATGATTTGTTGAATTTATGGACCCCCATTTACTCATTTTTCAAAATAATCGGTGAAAGTTATTCAAGATATATATATATATATATATATATATATATATATTAGTAATATAATTATAATATATATATATATATGAATTGAGTTGAAAAAAAAGTTTGACATGATTATTATTATATATATACAGGTTATAATTTGAGGTTGGCAGTGAGGATACTCACGGGGGTGACAACCCGTGAGTTATCAGCTGGCACGTTGTATATATATATAATATATAATATATATTATTTAAAAGTTTTTATTTTATTAGAATATTTTATTTCATAGTATCCTTTCCATTCTTCTTTAAATAGAAGTTCATTCCTTCATTATTTCTTACGAATTCACTGAAACTCTAGAGAGAGAATTTATAGATAAACTATAGAAAATTATTCTGCTACTTCCCTACTCTTATATCCAGTTTTTTTTACGATAAGGGTGTTATTCTTTCTTATTCATTGAAGAGAACTGCTGTTGTTATTCCATCGCTTATTATTATGTTGGAATAACCGATACGCCATGATCTACCCTATACTTGGTGACATTCTTCTATTATTCATTGGAACATCCACATGCGTGTGTTTTACATCGGACCGGTTCTGCTTTTTATTATTATTACATTGGAATATCACGTCTGCATGCGTTTTCTGTAAGAACCCGATTCCATCTTTATTATTCATTGGAATATCCTGCTGCAAGGCTTTTACGTGGACTGATTAAAATCTTTATTATTCTGTTGGAATATCATGTCTGTGCGTCTTTATTATTATTCTTTATTTTTTGATTTTATGTGGATATAGATGGAGAAAATATTTAATGTGACAATTGTTGAAAATTGAAATTTTATCTTTTTCTAATAAAATAATTCATTTAAATATAATATTATATTTTAATTATATAATAATGATGATATTTTTACGATAAATGTGGGATATATGAGTATATGTGGAGGATGAGTATTTTTGTTACCAAAAATATTTAAATCATGTTTTATGTGTCGGTGGACCTCATTTCTTGACTGAAATTTAATTATAGCCTGTAAAATCGCCCGTTTATGAATTTCGGTCAATTTCTGTTTGGATAATGGAATTTCCTATAGAAAGTTGCGAGATTCGAATTTTCTGACCAAAGGGCTATTTATTGTGAATTATTGAAGTTCCGAAGCTCCGAAATAATTGATTTTTGGAAGTTTAAAATATTTTTAATTACAAAAACGTGTTTTTCATTTTGAGGCCCTTATGTAACATGTGATAGAAGGTGAAATCAGTTGGAAGAAGTATGCGTATGAGATTTTGGAAAAATATAATAATATTTAATAAATTTTCTACTTTGGTGTTCTAAGCATTTTTCTATAAATAGGGTGATTAGGTTAGAATTGAAAATAACAATTTAAACTCGAAGTTTTCTCTTTCTATATTATCGAGCGTATTCTTGTGAGTATTTTTTGAGTATTATTTATCAAGTTCAAGTTCAAGTCATAGCTTTATATCAGGTGTTTCAATTAGAAATCTTGACCTTTCGAGTAAGGGATATTATTTTTTTCGTAATGATATTATTTCTTCAATATCATTATCTTTGAAATATTGATCTGAAGTTTTTATCAAATTTGGAACTTTTGGTGTCAAAGTTACTATTCACGATATCTGACTTTATTCACGATATCGACACTATTCACGAATACGGCCTTTATTCATCGAAAAATAAAAATTTTCCTTTTCGTCTAAAATATCTATTGTGGATACTAGCTTTGATTGTATCCATGTTTTGATCATTCTTGAATTTTACACCACTATGATTATTTTTGAGGTATTTTTGGACATGGATAAAACAAAGTACTGAATCCTTAATCCTTAATCCTTAATCCTTGTCATTTTGTTTCCTTTGGATTCGTTTCTTCAAAAAATATTTTCATCATCCTCGGTCTTAAATGATGATATTATTGAATATCTTTGGCTCGTAGTAAAGATGAATGATTTCGATGAATATCTTTGGCTGCGAATGCAAAGATGAATGTATTTAGATGAACATGACCAAGTGATGAATATCTTTGGCTTTCCTTAAATTCGTGGTCCCAACTCTTTGAGGCGCTTGCATTTGTGATAACCCGTGAATTGCTATCATTTCCTCCTGTATTTTGAACACGAGTCTCCTCATTCGATTTTGCATGAGCTGCGAAAAACTTCTAAACATCCCTCGTTCATCATCTCGCGCTCGGTGGTGTTGTTTACAGGAGGAACATTGCCGACTGTCAGACGTTCTCCTCGTTGGTGAAAGTCACAGCATCTCCACGGTCTCATTTACTCCACTATTAATATTCTCATTCGACATTCTCAAATCTTGTCATAAAATAAGGGTTAATTAAAGAAATCAATATATCACATAATATCCCTATATCTTGACCAACAAACAAATAAGCTTAGGTAGGACACACTAGCGAAGGATTTACTCGTCTCTCCTCCTAGTTCTATTCCCGATCTCCGCCAGAGATCATATCCCTAAGCTCGATACCAATCGTGACGCCCCCAAAATAGGTATACACAACACCCATTTCGAAGTCGCCAAATACATGGTACAAGAAGCAAACTATAACTTGATAATACAAATGTCGGTGTGAAATACGACAATATATCTTAATGAGTTTAAATATAATATTGTCTTCTAGACAATATCCACACGCAAATAAATCCCCATCATAATTATTGATACATTATTTTACAAAAATGGTGAGGACTACTAAACAACTCTCTCTAGAACTTTCATTCCATACCCACTAAGACTGCTACAATCTCGCTTCTACGAGAAGAAAAATGGAACAAAAGGAAAGGGTGAGCTCAACTAGCCCGATAAAGAATGTTATGACTAAGATAATATAGAACAAATTATCGTTAGTCTTCACGAGGGAAAAATCGATAGAATACAATAGACAACAAGTTTCGGATCAATATTCATAATGAAATAATAATTCATAGAAGAGTTACGTAGAGAATGAAATCTACTATAATCTATGAATTTAACGATCCATCATCAATATTTTATCCTCAGAATATCAATCAATATTCATCTTTGCACTACTGTGCCAAAGATATTCATCATCGGTCGTATGTTCATCTCAACACTGTTCATCTTTGCACTTCTGTGCCAAAGATATTCATCGATCGGTCATGTTCATTTAAACACCTGTTCATCTTTGCACGACAGGCCAAAGATATTCTTCAATATCATCATTTAAGACTGAGGATGATGAAAAAATATTTTTAAAGAACGAATCCAGTGAAACAAAATGACAAGGATTAAGGATTAAGGATTCGTACCTTGTTTTATCCATGTCCAACAATACCTCAAAAATAATCATAGTGGTGTAAAATTCAAGAATGATCAAAACATGGATACAATCAAAGCTAGTATCCAGAATAGATATTTTGGACGAAAAGAAGAAATTTTATTTTTCGATGAATAGTCAGAGTATCACGTGAATAAAGGTCAGATATCGTGAATAAGGTCGTATCGTGAATAGTAACTCAGACACCAAAAGATAGAAATTCCACAAAAAAAACATTTTCACGCTTCATGAATAGTACTCGTGAATAGTAACTCGTGAATAAGTAACTCATGAATAAGTAATCGTGAATAGTAACTCATGAATAGTAACTCGTGAATAGTAACTCATGAATAGTAACTTAGGATACATGAAAAAGTTCTAAATTTGATAAAAACTTCAGATCAACATTTCAAAGATAATGATATTGAAGAAATAATATCATTCTGAAAAAAATAATATCCCTTACCTCAAAGAGTCGAAGATTTCGGAAGGAAAGGTCGGAAGTGATTTGAATGAAACTTATCAATAAAGAACTCTCAAAGTATCTAAATACTCACAAAATACGCTTCAATAATATAGAGAGAGAAAGAGAGAAAACTTTGTTTCGGTGTGATTTTCAATTATAACTTAGCCTCTATTTATAGGAAAATGTTAGCCTACCAAGCGAGACTTGACCGCCACACGATGGCTTTACCTGCTACTATTGCCACCCACCACATTTGAAATAAAATTCAGCACATTTTTTCACCAACCACAAGTGGGGCCCACTCAATTCTAGAATTTTCCACCAAAATCAATTATAAACCTAATTTCTGAATCAGTCACCTCTTAAAATTCATAATAAATTATACGCTCATTTTTAACGGTTCAAAATTTGTGGACATATACTCAACTTATATATGTATAACATATCCAAAAATTACAACGATCCAACGGTCGGATTAAATATTATAACTCACACAATAAAGCTGTAATAACACCGATTTGATCTTTTAATACCTCCAATCCGACAAAATACAAATAAAACATCTCAGCATTAATTCCTTCATTAATAACCACATAAATAAATCCATCATTTATATTCATATAAAATAAATATTTCCTTATCATATGAATCAATAATTAATTATTCACAAATAATATTACGTAATCACATTTATGACAACCAGTCGTTTCCCAGAAGAGGGGCTTTCAATAAGGATCTCTCCTTCTTGGGCGCATGCAATTAGGTGACCAAACCTCTCCTTAGATGCGAACTTTCTAGACATTGCCAATAATGTTATCTAATAATATTATTCAAATAATATGAATTATTGATCCGATAATGGAAATCTTTGTGCGATGACAATTATTCAAACAATAATAATATAAAATATCAACCTTAACAATTATTGAATCAATAAAATAAAATATTGAATAAGAACTCATCGTGAAAATTATTGAGTAGTGCCTTCTTACGTAAGGATCAATAATTCAACAATCTTTGTGCAATACTGGTGTGCCATCGTGCAACCACGCCAGACATCGTATTTTAAACCACGGGTAATCCAAGCGATCTTAATTCGTAATAACTACGCCATTATTTATAACCACCCAAACTTTGTCGTTTTCCTCATCCAATCGCTTTCCGTTATGGGGCCCACACATGGTCTTGGTCGTGCATTTAATATTTCTCGAAAGATCGAATATTCCACGACCAAACGAATATTCCCCGACAACAATGAATATTTTATAACCACTGCTTATTTAGAAATATTTGCGTATTTAACCCTTAACTATCCACATTAATCAAATCAACCCTTACTATTTCAAAATAATAAATAAAGGAAATTCCTTTTATTTAAAAAAATTTCGGTCTTACAACCTCCTCCTTATGAAATTTCGTCCTCGAAATCGACGTGACGATACACTGGTGTTTGAAAAGATGAGAATACCTCGCTTTCATTTTAGTTTCCAACTCCCGTGTCATTTCCTCAATAGCATAGTTTCTCCACAAAACTTTAACTTATGGTATAACCTCGTACATAGGGCATGTTCTTTCCTATCCAATATCTTGGCGGTACTCCTCGACGTTAAGTCTTCTTATCTATCTCGTCGATTCTAACTCAATGACATGGTTAAGGGTCGTCCACATATTTACGTAACATCGACACGTGAAAAATGTTATGAAACACGCGTCATACTTGGCGGTAAAAGCGAGTCTATAGGCCACAGTTCCTATTCGATCGAGAATTTATTTGGATTAATAAATCGAAGGTTTGAGCTTTCCTCACCTCACCGATTCTCGCTTTTGAAATAACAACTTCTTGCACCTCCTTCTTCAAATTCATCAGCTCCGGTGTGTAGCTTGAACAACTTTAACTTTATCGATTAAAGTCGATTATACTCGTATATCATTACGCATCAGTATATCATCATGTGGGTACCTAGAGTTTTCATCTCCATCTCTATTATTTGTATATTATACTGAAATGAGTCTTTGATAATATCGTACTCAGACTTCAGTATACGATCTTCTACTCAACAAAGTCGCCTACCACGTTCGCTTTTCCAGGATGGCATGGTCAGAACATGTGCTGAAATGAGTCTCCTCTTGAGTTCTTCGAAGCTCTTCCCACATTCCTTGCTCCATTCGAATTTTGTATCTCTACGAGTCAGTTGCGTTAATGGAATAGCGATTCGAGAATATCCTTCAACGAATCTCCGATAATAACCAACTAAGCCTAAAAAACTACGCGTTTCGATTACCGACTTAGGTTGTTCTCAACTGTGACTCATATCCCAACCTTGGATAACACGTCACAATGACACCTATCAGTTTACTATCGCACGAATATGACGTCCCTTACAGAGAGTTCGGCTTGCATTCCATAAAGGAAGTCACCGGATAAAGGCTCGTGTACCAAATTCTATAGTTGAATTTTTAACTCCTGAAGTTCAATAGGAGCCATTCGATATGAGATTTTAGAAATGAGTTTTGTACCGGGTTCAAAGTCGATACAAAATTTAATATCAGTCTTTGGGAGTAAGCCAAGAAATTCTTCAGGAAATACGTCAGAAAAAATCAATAACAACAAGAATATTATTCAAATCTGACGTGTCTTTATTCAAATCCATAACATGGACTAAGAAAATTTGACATCCGTAATAAACGAATAACTTCATGGCTCGATATGAAAATGTTTGACTTCAATGGTTTGATTGCACGAATTGAATAATGAGTTGCTTAGGAGTATGAAAACTAACAACCTTACGTAAAGCAATCAATTTTGGCATGATGAGTAGTTAACCTTAAAATCACATTAAAAGCAAATATCGCTATAGAAATAAGGTTAACAGTAATGTGATAGTGCCAACTGAATCCAAAGTAGATTTTTTTTTTTTAAACAACGGATGTAATGAAAGTTTCTCTAACTGAGTCTCCATAAATAAGGTCAAAGTCTAATTTCTCCGTAGTCAAGTTCAAACGTTGGCGCAAGTAAAGAGATAAAGAATGGGTAGAACCGGTATCTAGTAAGGTATAAACTTCGCAAGAATTTATAATTAACTAACCCGTAACTTCGTTCGGGTTCTCAGATTTTTTAATGAACCACGACAAACGCCTTCCAAGAACCGATTGACTTTGATTTTTACGGGACATCCTTTTGAGTCACCATTCATTTGGATCTGGGTTTCGATATCGTCATAATCTCGGCGATATGTCCTTCTTTTCCACAATTATAGCATACCTTAAACTGTTGTGGGCGGTTTGGTCGATATGTCCCTCTTCCCGTGATTTATAACATATGACCGGTGGTCGTTCTCCTCCCTTAGAACCCGATTACTATCTGGGCCGACGTCTTCACATGGTCGTTGTTGAATCTCCTCTTTTAAAATCTCCTCCCGACTCGCTTCTATTTTCATGGCCACGATTACTACCCAGAGTGGTTACCGCTTTGTCTACGTATTCTTCTTTCTCCATTTGGTTATCGTTATTTTGTTGACTACTATCTTCTAGATGATCTGGTTATGGTCCCTCGGTTGAACGTACTCGTTATCTCGCTTCTAACAATCGAGCCACATTGACAACATCCGAATAGAGAGAAAATTTATGAGAAATGAGATCTTGACGTATCTTGGTTTCAAACCTCTCGAAACATCCGCGTCATACGTTCCTCATTCTCCACCGAATGAGTTGCAAACTGGATAACTCATGAACTTCGCCTCGTCTTTGGGACACCGTCATGTTATTCGCTCCGGCCTAATAAACTCCACTTCCTTCATATAGCGAATACTTTCGGGAAGTACTTGTTATTGAACTATTTCTCAAATGTCTCCCACGACATCTTTGAAGTGCAATTTGGATGGGTACGCTTCATGAGACTCCCACGAGTAGTCTCGCCTCGCCACGGAACATAAAAGTAGCGAATGGAACCTTCGTTCTCCTCCGCATCCCAAGACGTCGAATATCTTGGTAATTTGCTTGACCCATGTTTCCGCCATGATCGGATCGCTTTCCTTAAATTCTCGGTGGTCCCAACTCTTCGAATCGCTTGTTGTGTGACAACCCGTGGAATTGCTATCATTTTCTCCGTATTTTTGAACACGAGTCTCTCCTAAATTCGATTTTGCATGAAGCGCAAAAACTTCTAAACATCCCCTCGTTCATCATCGCTTTCGATTGGTGTTGTTTTACGGGAGGAACATTGCCACTGTTACAGACGCTCTCCTCGTTGGTGAGTCTGAGGCATCTCCACGGTCTCATTTACTCCACTATTAATATTCTCGGTCGACATTCTCAAATCTCGTCATAAAATAAAGGGTTAATTAAGGAAATCAATATATCACATAATATCCCTATATCTCGACCAACAAACAAATAAGCTTAGGTAGGACACACTAGCGAAGGATTTACTCTCTCTCCCTCCTAGTTCTATTCCCGATCTCCGCCAGAGATCATATCCCTAAGCTCGATACCAATCTGTGGACGCCCCAAAATAGGTATACACAACACCCATTCCGAGTCGCCAAATACATGGTACAAGAAGCAAACTATAACTTCAATAATACAAATGTCGTGTGAAATACGACAATATATCTTAATGAGTTTAAATATAATATTGTCTTCTAGACAATATCCACACGCAAATAAATCCTCATCATAATTATTGATACATTATTTTACAAAAATGGTGAGGACTACTAAACAACTCTCTCTAGAACTTTCATTCCATACCCGACTAGTACTGCTACAATCTCGCTTACGAGAAGAAAAATGGAACAAAAGGAAAGGGTGAGCTCAACTAGCTGAGAAGAAGAATGTTATGACTAAGATAATATAGAACAAATTATCGTTAGTCTTCAACAGGAAAAATCGATAGAATCTGATGAGACAACAAGTTTGAGATCAATATTCGCGGTGAAATAATAATTCATAGAAGAGTTACGTAGAGAATGAAATCTACTATAATCTATGAATTTAACAAATCCATCATCAATATTTTATCCTCAGTAACATCAATCAATATTCATCTTTGCACTCTGAGCCAAAGATATTCATCGATCGGTCATGTTCATCTCAACACTGTTCATCTTTGCACTACTGCCAAAGATATTCATCGATCGGTCATGTTCATTTAAACACTGCTCATCTTTGCACTACAAGCCAAAGATATTCTTCAATATCATCATTTAAGACCGAGGATGATGAAAAATATTTTAAAGAACGAATCCGGTGAAACAAAATGACAAGGATTAAGGATTAAGGATTCGTGACTTTGTTTTATCCATGTCCAACAATACCTCAAAATAATCATAGTGGTGTAAAATTCAAGAATGATCAAAACATGGATACAATCAAAGCTAGTATCCGTAATAGATATTTTGGACGAAAAGAAGAAATTTTATTTTTCGATGAATAGTCTGAGTACGTGAATAAGTCAGTATCGTGAATAGTGTCGTATACGTGAATAGTAATCTGACACCAAAAGATAGAAATTCCACAAAAAAAAACATTTTCACGCTTCCATGAATAGTACTCGTGAATAGTAACTCGTGAATAAGAACTCATGAATAAGAACTCGTGAATAGTAACTCATGAATAGTAACTCTCGTGAATAGAACTCATGAATAAGTAACCCGACATGAAAAAGTTCTAAATTTGATAAAACTTCAGATCAACATTTCAAAGATAATGATATTGAAGAAATAATATCATTACGAAAAAATAATATCCCTTACCTCAAAGAGTCAAGACTTGGAAGGAAAGGCTCAAGTGATCTTTGAATGAAACTTGTCTTCAACAAAGAACTCTCAAAGTATCTAAATACTCACAAAATACATTCAATAATATAGAGAGAAAGAGAAAACTTTGTTTTCGTGTGATTTTCAATTATAACTTAGCCCTCTATTTATAGGAAAATGTTAGCCCACCAAGCAGGACTTGACACATTACCGATGGCTTTTACTCGCTACTATTGCCACCCACCACATTTGAAATAAAATTCAGCACATTTTTCACCAACCACAAGTGGGCCCACTCAATTCTAGAATTTTCCACCAAAATCAATTATAAACCTAATTTCCGAATCACCACCTCTTAAAATTCATAATAAATTATCGCTCATTTTAACGGTTCAAAATTTGTGGACATATACTCAACTTATATATGTATAACATATCCAAAAATTAGAACGATCCAACTATTTCGGATTAAATATTATAACTCACACAATAAAGTCAGTAATAACACCGATTTGATCTTTTAATACCTCCAATCCGACAAAATACAAATAAAACATCTCAAAGATTAATTCCTTCATTAATAACCACATAAATAAATCCATCATTTATATTCATATAAAATAAATATTTCCTTATCGTATGAATCAATAATTAATTATTCACAAATAATATTACGAATCACATTTATGACAACCAGTCGCTCCTCGAGGAAGAGGGGCTTTCAATAAGGATCTCTCTCACTTGGCGCGCAATTAGGTGACCAAACCTCTCCTTAGACAGTAACTTTCTAGACATTGCCAATAATGTTATCTAATAATATTATTCAAATAATATGAATTATTGATCCGATAATGGAAAATCTTGTCTGCGTTGACAATTATTGAAACAATAATAATATAAAATATCAACGCAACAATTATTGAATCAATAAAATAAAATATTGAGCAAAGAATTCTTCGTGAAAATTATTGAGAAGTGCCTTTTACGTAAGGATCAATAATTCAACAATCACATGCAATACCGTGTCTTCTTTATGCAACCCACAGCAGATTCTTATATTTTAACCACGGGTATTCCAACGATCTTAATTCAGTAATAACTACGCCAATTATTTATAACCACCCAAACTTCATGCGTTTTCCTCATCCAATCGCTTTCCAGTTATGGGCCCACACACGGTCAAAGGCGTCGCATCACGAATATTCTCGACAAAGATTTAATATTCCACGAGCAAACGAATATTCCCCGACAACAATGAATATTTTATAACCACTTGCTTATTTTGAAATATTTGCGTATTTAACCCTTAACTATCCACATTAATCAAATCAACCCTTACTATTTCAAAATAATAAATAAAGGAAATTCCTTTTTATTTAAAAAAATTTCGGGGTCTTACACATGTGATGTATTTGTAAATCGAGATCGAGAACAATGGAGAAAAGTGAATTTAACCATAATTTAAGACAAGCTTGGAACCCGTGTGAGGCAGGGGCTATCTTTCGTAATTATATATTTTTTGTTTATTAAAAAAATTCAATTTTAAGTTCCTCTTGTATATTATTATTATATATATAATTATATATATATATATATATATATGATTTTAATGTTTTTATGACTTTTATTTTACTTTATTGTGAGATTCATGCATGCATGTATATATATCGAATTATAATTATATTTATTGTATTTGAACATATATTATTACAATTATGTAATAAGTATTTCATGAATTATAAGTTGATATCCATATCCAAATCCATATTATTATTATTGTTATTAGGACATTAATATTTTTTATAACTTTTTTTATATATTTTATTGTGAGATTCATGTATTGCATGTATATACATCAACTTATAATTATATATATTCTTTGAATTTGAACATATATTATTATAAATATATAATTTATATTTGAGAATTATAACATGTCATTACTTTGACTATTGATTGATAAATATTATATTTTTAGCTAATGTTGGGATATATTCTTTTTTAAAAAATCTTCAAAAATTTTGGGACAATGATTATAATAATAAAATCATTCATTGCTTTATCTACAACCAAAAACATAACACCATCCCTCGTTTAAATTAAAATTCAATTCTAACTTAAGCATCCTATTTATAGGAAATTGCTTAGAACACCAAAGCAGAAAATTTAATATAATAATATTATATAAATAAAATTTTCTACGCCAACCTTAGACTTACGAATTCAAAGAACTTAGCATGTGATTAATGAGGCTCACAACATATAAAAAACGTTTTTTATTAAAAAAATATTTAAAACTTAAAAATTAATTATTAAGAGTTTCTAACTTCAATAATTCATAATAAATAGCCCTTTTATCGTAAAAATTGAATCAAGCGGCTTATATAGGAAATTTAATTTCTACAACTTTGCGGAAGAAAGTTTTTCCAAATTCCAAACAGAAATTGACCAAATCCACATACGGACGATTTTACTGTGCTATAATCAAATTTCGATCAAGAAATGGGGTCCCAAACACACAAAACATGTGTTAATCATTTAATGCAACAAAAATACTCTTCCTCCTCATATATCCCACATTCATTGTAAAACTATCACCATTATTATATTATTAAAATATAATAATAAATTATTTTATCGAGAAAAGATAAAATATCATTTTTAACAATTGTCACTTTAAAATTTTCTCCATCTATATCCACATAAAATCAATATTTTCCTCATCATATAAATCAATAATTAATTATTCACAAATAATATTACGAGAATCACAATATTGACAACTGTGCAGCGGTTCAGAAAGAGGGGCTTTTCAATAAGAATTTTTCCTTACTGGCGCGCGCAATTAGGTGACCAAACTTCTCCTTAGATAAAACTTTCTAGGCATTACCAATAATGTTTTCTAATAATATTATTCAGATAATATGAATTATTGCTTCAATAATGGAAAATACTGCGTAGTGACAATTATTGAAACAACAGTAATATAAAATATTAACGCAACAATTATTGAATCAATAAAATAAAATACTAAACAAGAATTCATCGTAACAATTATTGAGTAGTGCCTTCACGTAAGAATCAATAATTGGTGCAATCTGCCGTGCTTCTTGTGCAACAACGCCAGACATCGTGTTTTAACCACCGGGAATTCCAACAGTATTAACGGTAAAAACTATGCCGTTATTTATAAACAACTTATACTTGTCGTTTTCTTCATTGAATCACTTTTCGTTATGGGGCCCACACAAGACTGCGCCGTCGTATGTATATTCCCTTACAGCAAGAATATTTCACGACCAAACGAATATTCTCCGACAACAATGAGTATTTTATAACCACTTGCTTATTTAAAAATATTTGCGCATTTTACCCATAACTAACTGTGACGCCCCCAAAATAGGCATACACAACACCCATTCTGAGTCGCCAAATACATGGTACAAGAAGCAAACTACAACTTCAATAATACAAATGTCGTGTGAAATACGTACAATATATCTTGTGAGTTTAAATATAATATTGTCTTCCGCATAATATCCACACGCAAATAAATCCCCATTATAATTATTGATACATTATTTTACAAAAATAGTGAGGACTACTAAACAACTCTCTAGAACCTTCATTCCATACCCCACTCACTAAGACTCGCTACATTCTCGCCTCGAGAAGAAAAATGGAACAACAAGGAAAAGGGTGAGCTCAACTAGCCCAAATAAAGAATACTATGACTAAGATAATATACAACAAATTATCGTTAGTCTCCAACAGGAAAAATCGATAGAATACAATAGACAACAAGTTTTGGATCAATATTCGCAGCGTGAAATAATAATTCATAGAAGAGTTACGTAGAGAATGAAATCTACTATAATCTATGAATTTAACGGTCCATCATCAATATTTTATCCCAGTAACATCAATCAATATTCATCTCAAATCAAATATTCATCTTTGCACTATGTGCCAAAGATATTCATCAATCGGTCATGTTCATCTCAACACTGTTCATCTTTGCACTAAAGGCCAAAGATATTCATCACCATTCATGTTCATTTAAACACTGCTCATCTTCAGACTATGTGCCAAAGATATTCTTCGAGAAATCATTCGTCTTTGCACTCTGCCAAAGATATTCAATAATATCATCATTTAAGACCGAGGATGATGAAAATATTTTTAAAGAGAACGAATCCAATTGAAACAAAATGACAAGGATTAAGGATTAAGGATTCAGTACTTTGTTTTATCCATGTCCAACAATACCTCAAAAATAATCATAGTGGTGTAAAATTCAAGAATAATCAAAACATGGATACAATCAAAGCTAGTATCCGAATAGAGATATTTGGACGAAAAAGAAGAAATTTTATTTTTTGGTGAATAGTCAGATATCGTGAATAAAGTGCCGTGAGTATCGTGAATAAGAACTCGACACCAAAAGATAGAAATTCCACAAAAACATCTTCACGCTTCATGAAATAGTATTATTCGTGAATAAGAACTCGTGAATAGTAACTCGTGAATAGTAACTCATGAATAGTAACCCGACATGAAAAAAGTTCCAAATTTGATAAAAACTTCAGATCAACATTTCAAAGATAATGATATTGAAGAAATAATATCATTACGAAAAAATAATATCCCTTACCTCAAAGAATCAAGATGCCTTAAGGAAAGGCTCAAGTGATCTTTGAATGAAACTTGTCTTGAACAAAGAACTCTCAAAGTATCTAAATACTCACAAAATACGCTCAATAATATAGAGAGAAAGAGAGAAAACTTTGTTTCGGGTGTGATTTTCAATTCTAACTTAGCCCTCTATTTATAGGAAAATGTTAAGACGCCAAGCGGATTTAACTCGCAACCGACGATGGCTTTTACCTCGCTACTATTCCCACCCACCACATTTGAAAATTCAATTGAGCACATTTCTCACCAACCAAAAGTGGGGCCCACCAATTCTAGAATTTTCCACCAAAATCATTTATAACCTAATTTCGAATCGGTCACCTCTTAAAATTCATAATAAATTATACGTTCATCTTTAATGGTTCAAAATTTGTGGACATATACTCAACTTATATATGTATAACATATCCAAAAATTACAACGATCCAACTATTTCGGATTAAATATTATAATTCACACAATAAAGTCAGTAATAACACCGATTTGATCTTTTAATACCTCCAATCCGACAAAAATACAAATAAAACATCTCAAAGATTAATTCCTTCATTAATAACCACATAAATAAATCCATCATTTATATTCATATAAAATAAATATTTCCTTATCATATGAATCAATAATTAATTATTCACAAATAATATTACGTAATCACATTTATGACAACCAGTTGCTCCTCAGAAAGAGGGGCTTTCCAATAAGGATATCTCCTTCATGGCGCCGCAATTAGGTGACCAAACCTCTCCTTAGATGTAACTTTCTAGACATTGCCAATAATGTTATCTAATAATATTATTCAAATAATATGAATTATTGATCCGATAATGGGAAATACTGCAGGCAGTTGATAATTATTGAACAACAATAATATAAAATATCAACACAAAGAATTATTGAATCAATAAAATAAAATATTGAGCAAGTAATCATCGTAACAATTATTGAGTAAAGTGCCTTCTTACGTAAGAATCAATAATTGATGCAATACTGAGTGTCTTCTTGTTCAACAACGCCGTATTAGTGTGTTTTTAACCACCGGGTATTCCAACAAGATTAATTCAGAATAATTACGCCGTTATTTTTAAACAACTTATATTTGTCGCTTTCCTCATCCAATCGCTTTTACATGGGCTCACACACGGCATTTCGCTACTGGTCGCATTTAATATTCCGACAAAGACTGAATATTCCACGACCAAACGAATATTCCCCGACAAAAATGAATATTTTATAACCACTTGCTTATTTTGAAATATTTATGATTTAACCCTTAACTATCCACATTAATCAAATCAACCCTTACTATTTCAAAATAATAAATAAAGGAAATTCTTTTTTATTTAAAAAATTTTGAGGTCTTACAACCTCCCTCCTTATTAAATTTCGTCCTCGAAATTGACGACGATACACTGGTGTTTCAAAAGGTGAGGATACCTCGCTTTCATTTCCGTTTCAAATTCCCTGTGTCATTTCTCTATAGCATGATTCCTCCACAAAACTTTAACTTGTGGTATGACCTTTCTCAGCGTAGGACATGCTCCTTCCTATCCAAAATCTTGACAGTACCTCCTCACACGTTAAGTCTTGGCTATCTCGTCCTGGTTCTAACTCTATAACGTGGTTCGGTCTTTCACATATTTACAAAGTATGAGATATGTGAAACACATTATGAACACGAGACATACTTGGAGGTAACGCAAGTCTATAGGCTACATTTCCTACTCGGTCAAGAATTTGAAATGGACCAATAAATCGTGGATCGAGCTTTCCTCTCTTCCCAAATCTTGTAACTCCCTTCCATGGAGCAACTCGCGATAATACATGATCCCCTACACTAAATTCCCACTTTTTTTCGATGAAGATCCGCGATAACTCTTTTGTCGATCTTGTGCCATTTGTATTCTTTGTCGAATCATTTGGATCTTTTCGGTGATCATACGTCTTAACTTCGGGTCCCAACAATGTTGCTTCACCCACCTCATCCCAACATATAGAGAACGACATTTTTTGTCCATATAATGCTTGAATGGAACCATGCCTATATTTGTTTAATAACTATTGTTGTATGAGAATTCCACCAATGGCAAGTACTTATCCCAACTTCCTTTGAAATCTAGGACATGAGTCTTAATATATCTTTCAAGAGTTTGAGTAGTCCTTTCGATTGCCCATCCGTTTGAGGATGGTATGCCAAATCAATCGTAAATTGCGCCATAGCTTTTCTACAAACTAACCCAAAATCATGAAGTGAATCTTGGGTCACGATCTAAAACTATGGATACTGGCATGCCATGCAATCTCACAATCTCATTTACGTATATACGAGAAAGACGTTCAAGTGAATAAGTCTCCCGTATCGGCAAGAAATGAGCAGACTTGGTTAATCTATCAACAATAACCCAAATAGCATTGATGCCTTGAGAAACCGTAGGAAGACCCGTGAACGAAATCCATGGTAATGTGTTCCCACTTCCATTTCGGAATCTCAAGTGGTTATAACGGACCCTTAGGTACTAGATGCTCACGCCTTTACACGTTGGCAAGTTAAACACATCGAGATAAACTTTGCAATCTCTCTCTTCATATTGTTCCACCAAAATGTATGTCGAAGATCACGATACATTTTAGTACTTCCGAGGATGGATTGCAAATGGTGTTTTGTGTACCTCCATCATAATCTTGTACTTCAAATCGAGTCGTTAGAACACAAAGTCTAGAGTGGACTCAAGTATTCCTTCTTCATCAATTCTCGCCCTAATAGCTCCTTCAGTACTTTCTTCTTCATACGCATCACTCGGGATTCGGTGGCTTTGAAAGCAAATTTTAACTTTATCGATTAAAGTCGATTATACTCGTATATCATCACGTGGGTACCTAGAGTTTTCATCTCCATCTCTATTATTTGTAAATTATCTGAAATTAGTCTTTGACAATATCGTACTCATACTTCATATACGATCTTCTACTCAACACGTCACCTACCACGTTCGATTTTTCCAAGATGGCATGGTCGTAACATGTCTTTGAAATGAGTCTCCTCTTGAGTTCTTCAAGCTCTTCCCACATTCCTTGCTCCATTCGAATTTTGTATCTCTACGAAGTCATTGCGTTAATGGAATAGCGATTCGAGAATATCCTTCAACGAATCTCCGATAATAACCAACTAAGCTAGAAAGCTACGATTTCGATTCATCGACTTAGGTTGCTTCTCAATCGTGACTCATATCCCAATCTTGGATAAGACGTCATAATGACACCTATATCGTTTACTATCGCATTTAATATGACGTCCCCTATAGAGAGTCGGCTTAGGTAAATTCCACAAAGGAAGTCACCAGATAAAGGCTCGGTACCAAATTCTATAGTTGAATTTTTAACTCTCAAGTTCAATAGAGCCATCCGATATGAGATTTTAGAAATGAGTTTTGTCTGGGGTTCAAATTCGATACAAAATTTAATATCGAGCTTTGGGAGTAAGCAAGAAATTCTTCGTAAAATACGTCAGAAAAATCAATAACAACAAGAATATTATTCAAATCGACGTGTCTTTATTCAAATCCATAACATGGACTAAGAAAACTTGACATCCGTAATAAACGAATGACTTCATGGCTTGATATGAAAATGTTTGATTACAATGGTTTGATTCTTGAATTGAATAACGAGTTGCTTAGGAATATGAAAACTAACAACCTTACGAAAACAATCAATTTTGGCATGATGAATAGTTAACCTTAAAATCACATCAAAAGCAAATATCTCTATAGAAATAAGGTTAACGGTGTAATGTGATAGTGCCAACTGAATCAAGCAAGATTTTTAAACAACGGATGTAATGAAAGTTTCTCCTAACTGAGTCTCCATAAATAGGTCAAAGTCTAATTTCTCCGTAGTCAAGTTCAAACGTTGAGCGCAAGCAAGAGAGATAAAAGAATGGGTAGAACCGGTATCTAGTAAGGTATAAACTTCGCAAGAATTTATAATTAACTAACCGTCTTAACTTCGTTCGGGTTCTCAGATTTTTATTTTGGCCACGACAAACGCTCTTCCAAGAACCGTTGACTTTGACTTTCTCGGGACATCTTTTGAGTCACCATTCATTGGATCTGGTTTCGATATCGCATAATCTCGAGCGATATGTCCTTCTTTTCCACAATTATAGCATACCTTAAACTGTTGTAAGGCGGTTTGCCAATGATATGTCCCCTCTTTCGTGATTTGTAACATACGACCGGTGGTCATTCTCCTCCCTTAAAACTAGTTGCTAATGGCACCGACGTCTTCACACGGTCGTTGTTGAATCTCCTCTTTTAAAATCTCCTCCCGACTCGCTTCTATTTTCATGGCCACGATTACCACCAGAGTGGTTACCGCTTTTGTTCGTATTCTTCTTTCTCCGTTGGTTAACGTTATTTTGTTGACTACTATCTTCAGATGATCCTCGGTTATGGTCCCTCGGTTGAACGTACTCGTTATCTCGATTCTAACAACCGAGCCTCGCTGACAACATCCGGTCAGAGAGAAAATTTATGAGAAATGAGATCTTTGACGTATCGCGGGTTTCAAACCTCTCGAAACATCCGTCATCGTTCCTCATTCTCCACCAAATGAGGTGCGAAACTCGGATAACTCCATGAACTTCGCCTCGTCTTCGGGACACCGCCATGTTATTCTCGCTCCAGTCTAATAAACTCCACTTCCTTCATACGAATGAATACTTTCGTGGAAGTACTTGTCATTGAACTATTCTCAAACGTCTCCCATGACATGCCGAGTGCATTTGGATGGGTACGCTTCATGATTCCCACCAAGAATGTCTGCCGCCACGGAACATAAAGGTGGCGAATGGAACCTTCTGTTCTCCGCATCCCAAGACATCGAATATCTTGGTAATTTGCTTGACCCATGTTTCCGCCATGATCGGATCCGGCTTCCCTTAAATTCGTGGTCCCAACTCTTTGAATCGCTTGCCGTGTGACCACCGTGAATTGCTATCATTTCTCCTCATTTTGAACACGAGTCTCCTCATCTCGATTTTGCATGAATCGCAAAAAGCTTCTAAACATCCCTCATTCATCATCTCATTCAAAGTCTTTGTTGTTCATGGGAGAACATTTCCACTGTTGCAGACGCTCTCCTCGTTGGTAAGAAATACAGCATCTCCACGGTCTCATATACTCCATTTGTTAATATTCTCACGACATTCTCAAATCATGTCATAAAATAAGGGTTAATTAGGAAATCAATATATCACATAATATCCCTATATTTGATCAACTAACAAATAAGCTTAGGTAGGACACACTAGCGAAGGATTTACTCGTCTCTCCCTCCTAGTTCTATTCCCGATCTCCGCCAGAGATCATATCCTAAGCTCGATATTAATGTGACCTCATGGTGCTTCAACCACAAAGACCTCACAATAGTACTATCGGTTTGCCCATCAAGAAAAGCAGGCGTCCCCTACGGAGAGTCCGGCTTCGGTGCATCCCCATAAATGTGAGAAGTCACCAAATGAGAGGCTCGGGGCTCTTTACTTACGGCTCGATACCAAGCTGTGACCCTCATGGTGCTTCAACCACAAAGACCTCACAATGGTACCTATTAGTTTGCCACAAGAAAGCGGCGCCCCTACGGAGAGTCCGGCTTGGTGCATACCCCATAAGCAGAAGTCACCAACAGAGGCTCGGGGCTCTTTACTTACGGCTCGATACAAACTGTGACTCTGGACACCAACATGTGTCAAGACCTCACCCGGTGATACCTATCGGGTTTGCCACCGCAGAAGCAGGGCCCCTACGGAGAGAGTCCGGCTTTGCATCCCCATCAACAGAAGTCACCAGACAGAGGCTCGGGGCTCTTTACTTACGGCTCGATACCAACTGTGGACGCCCCCAAAATAGGTATACACAACACCCATTCTCGAGTCGCCAAATACATGGTACAAGCAAAGCAAACTACAACTTCAATAATACAAATGTCGTGTGAAATACGACAATATATCTGTGAGTTTAAATATAATATTGTCTTCTAGACAATATCCACACGCAAATAAATCCCCATCATAATTATTGATACATTATTTTACAAAAATGGTGAGGACTACTAAACAACTCTCTAGAACCTTCATTCCATACCCCGACTAAGACTCATTACATTCTCGCCTCCCGAGAAGAAAAATGGAACAACAAGGAAAAGGGTGAGCTCAACTAGCCCGAAAGAAGAATACTATGACTAAGATAATATACAACAAATTATCGTTAGTCTCCAACAGGAAAAAATCGATAGAATACAATAGACAACAAGTTTCGGATCAATATTCGCTAATGAAATAATAATTCATAGAAGAGTTACGTAGAGAATGAAATCTACTATAATCTATGAATTTAACGGTCCATCATCAATATTTTATCCTCGTAACATCAATCAATATTCATCTCAAATCAAATATTCATCTTTGCACTACTGTGCCAAAGATATTCATCAATCGGTCATGTTCATCTCAACACTGCTCATCTTTGCACTAAAGGCCAAAGATATTCATCGATCGATCATGTTCATTTAAACACTGCTCATCTTTGCACTACAAATTCAAAGATATTCTTCAGAAATCATTCATCTTTGCACTACGTGCCAAAGATATTCAATAATATCATCATTTAAGACCGAGGATGATGAAAATATTTTTAAAGAACGAATCCAAAGAAACAAAATGACAAGGATTAAGGATTAAGGATTCGTACTTTGTTTTATCCATGTCCAACAATACCTCAAAAATAATCATAGTGGTGTAAAATTCAAGAATAATCAAAACATGGATACAATCAAAGCTAGTATCCGTAATAGATATTTTGGACGAAAAGAAGAAATTTTATTTTTCTATGAATAGTCACAGATACGTGAATAGGTCAGATATACGTGAATAGTCTAACAGATATCGTGAATAAGAACTCGACACCAAAAGATAGAAATTCCACAAAACATCTTCACGCTTCACGTGAATAGTATTCGTGAATAGTAACTCGTGAATAAGAACTCATGAATAGTAACCACGACATGAAAAAGTTCCAAATTTGATAAAACTTCAGATCAACATTTCAAAGATAATGATATGAAGAAATAATATCATTACGAAAAAATAATATCCCTTACCTCAAAGAATCAAGATTTCTTAAGAAAGGCTCAAGTGATGATTTGAATGAAACTTGTCTTGAATAAAGAACTCTCAAAGTATCTAAATACTCACAAAATACGCTCAATAATATAGAGAGAAAGAGAGAAAACTTTGTTTTCGGTGTGATTTTCAATTCTAACTTAAATTTCTATTTATAGGAAAATGTTAAGACGTCAAGCAGCACTTAACTCGCAACTCGATGGCTTTACTCGCTACTATTCCCACCCACCACATTTGAAAATTCAATTGAGCACATTTCTCACCAACCAAAAGTGGGGCCCACCAATTCTAGAATTTTCCACCAAAATCATTTATAACCTAATTTCCTAATCGATCCTCTTAAAATTCATAATAAATTATACGTTCATCTTTAATGGTTCAAAATTTGTGGACATATACTCAACTTATATATGTATAACATATCCAAAAATTACAACGATCCAACGGTCGGATTAAATATTATAATTCACACAATAAAGCTGTAATAACACCGATTTGATCTTTTAATACCTCCAATCCGACAAAATACAAATAAAACATCTCAAAGATTAATTCCTTCATTAATAACCACATAAATAAATCCATCATTTATATTCATATAAAATAAATATTTCCTTATCATATGAATCAATAATTAATTATTCACAAATAATAATACGAATCACATTTACGACAACCAGTCGTTGTTGTGAAAGAGGGGCTTTCCAATAAAGATCTCTCCTCATTGGCGCCGCAATTAGGTGACCAAACCTCTCCTTGACGTAACTTTCTAGACATTGCCAATAATGTTATCTAATAATATTATTCAAATAATATGAATTATTGATCCGATAATGGGAATCTTGTGCGTTGATAATTATTGAACAACAATAATATAAAATATCAACACAAAGAATTATTGAATCAATAAAATAAAATATTGAGCAAGAATTATCGTAATAATTATCGAGTAGTGCCTTCTTACGTAAGAATCAATAATTGATGCAATACCGCGTGTCATCTTTGTTCAACAACGCCAGTATTAGTGTGTTTTAACCACCGGGTATTCCAACAAAGATAATCGTGTAATAATTACGCCAAGTTATTTTTAAACAACTTATATTTGTCGTTTTCCTCATCCAATCTTTCACATGGGGCCCATTACACGGTCATGGCGTGTATTTAATATTCCCCGACAAGATTTAATATTCCACGACCAAACTAATATTCCCGACAAAAAATGAATATTTTATAACCACTTGCTTATTTTGAAATATTTTCAGTATTTAACCCTTAACTATCCACATTAATCAAATCAACCCTTACTATTTCAAAATAATAAATAAAGGAAATTCCTTTTATTTAAAAAATTTTCGAGGGTCTTACACTAACCACATTAATCAATTCAACCCTTACTATTTCAAAATAATAAATAGAGGAAATTAAATCTTTATTTATAAAAAGTTGGGGACTTACAATCTCCCTCCTTATGAAATTTCATTCTAAATCGAGCATATGTAGAGATATGCTCCTTCCCATCCAAGATCTTGGTTGGTACCTCCTGGACGTTAAATCTTCTCGCTATATCTAAATCGGTTCTAACTCAATAATGTGGTTCGGTCGTTCACATATTTACATAACATCGACACGCGAAAAATGTTATGAACACGCCATACTTGGCAAGAAAAGCGAGTCTATAGGCCACAGTTCCTATTTGATCGAGGATTTCAAATGAACTAATAAATCAAGGTTTGAGCTTTCCTCACATCGCCGATTCTCGCTTTTGAATAACGACTTCTTGATCTTCTTCTTCATATTCATCAACCTGTGTCCGTAGCTTGAGCATCTTTAAATTTATCGATTAAAGTCGATTCTAATCGTATATTTACTATCTTCACGTAGGTTCGTATATTCGCACTTGTAAACGCATACGATCTTCTGCTCAACGCCTCAGCTACTACGTTCGCTTTTCCAGGATGGTATGGTCAGAACATGTGCCGAAATGAGTCTCCTCTTGAGTTCTTCAAAGCTCTTCCCACATTCCTTGCTCCATTCGAATTTTGTATCTCTACGAGTCAGCTGTGTTAATGGAATAGCGATTCAAGAATATCCTTCAACGAATCTCCGATAAAACCAACTAAGCTTAGAAAGCTACGTATTTCGATTACTGACTTAGGTTGCTCTCAACTGTGACTTATATCCCAACCTGGATAAGACGTGTAAAACCCCAATTTTTTTTTTTTTTTTAATAAAGATGAATTTTCTATAAATATTATTTTGAATATTATGGAGTGAAATTGATATAATGTTATAGTTGTGGGTAATATTTATAAATTTTGCATAGTATGCAAGTTGTTATATAATATTCGTTTGGTCGGGAATATTCATTTTAACAGGAATATTCATACGGCCAAGACAATCATTGGTGGACCCCTAGCGGAATTATTGTCGGATTGAGAAAACGACAAAAATATCTTTTATAAAAATAACTACGTAAATTTTTACCGTTAATCGTTGAAGCACCCTAAGATTAAAATACAAAGAATACACGTGGTAAAGATAAGAAGACACAGTATTGATTATTGATGCTTACTTGAGAAGTCACTCGGTTTTGTTCAATTATTACACAAGATTTGTTGAAATTATGGACCCCCATTTACTCATTTTTCAAAATAATCGGTAGAAAGTTATTCAATATATATATATATATATATATATATATATATATTAGTAATATAATTATAATATATATATATATATGAATTGAGATGAAAAAAAGTTTGATATGATTATTATTATATATATATAAAAGTTATAATTTGAGGTTGGCGGTGAGGATACTCACGGGGTGACAACCCGTGAGTTATCGGTGACACGTTGTATATATATATAATATATAATATATATATTATTTAAAAGTTTTATTTTATTAGAATATTTTATTTCATAGTATCCTTTCCATTCTTCTTTAAATGTAAGTTCATTCCTTCATTATTTCTTACTTAATTCTTTGAAACTCTAGAGAGAGAATTTATAGATAAACTATAGAAAATTATTCTCGCTACTTCCTACTCTTATATCCAGCTTTTTTTTACTAAGGGGTGTTATTCTTTCTTATTCATGAAGAGAACTGTTGTTATTCCATCGCTTATTATTCTGTTGGAATAACCAAAGATACGCTATGATTCACCCTATACTTGGTGACATTCTTCTATTATTCATTGGAACATCCCGTCTCGTGTTTTACATCGGACTGGGTTACGCTTTTATTATTATTCTGTTGGAATATCACGCCTGCAATGCGTTTACGCCGAAACCGATTCCATCTTTATTATTCTCGTTGAATATCCTCGTGCATGCGTTTTACGCCGTAATTCGATTAAAATCTTTATTATTCTCGTTGGAATATCATGTATGCGCATGCGTTTAACGCCGGATTCGATAAAATCTTTTTATTATTCTCATTTGGAATATCCTCGCTCATGCATTTTACGTCGGACCTAATTCGCCTTTTATTATTACATTGAATATCCCCATTCAGGCGCTTTCATGCGGACTGATTAAAATCCGCCCTTATTAATATTTTGTTGAATAATTCGCCTATCATGCGAGTACCGCATGCATGGTGATTTCTGTTGTTATTCTATTCTTTATTATTCTGTTGGAACATCCTGTCGGTGCGAATTTCACCTGACCTGGTTCCGTTATTTAGTATTCTAATGGAATAACCTGTCTATGTGAAGTACCGCATGTATGGTGATTTCTTTTGTTATTCCATTCTTTATTATACTCAGTTGGTTAAAGTTTTGACTTCTATACTCCATGAAATTAGTGGAATATTCTTGATATTTGCGCTTCATCCAGTATCTTTTCATGGAAATATTCTTATGAGCATTCTTGAATTTTACTCTACAAAGCAGTATCATGTTAACAATTTGGACATTATTAGTTCCTGGATAAATTAATTCTTGAACTTGTTTTATTGAATTCTTATATCATTGTCATCATCCTCATGTTTTATATTTTTTGAAAGTCATCGTGGCCTGTAGTGCATAGATGGACTTGGTATGATTACGATTAGGATTATTGAGGTGTAATCATGACCGTAATGTTACAAATGATGTGGTAAAAGTCCTCATTGGCCCGTAATGCATTGATGGACGATTGTTGGCATGATCATGACCATTAATGAATACACAAATATTCTCGCCCGTAGTGTATGGATAATTGTGGTCGTGATACTAAAAAATATCCTCGCCGTAGTAGTGCAGGGTGATTCGATGATGTGGAATATTTTTTTAATGAGTCCCGCCGATAATAGTGATGAAAACCTTTTAAATCATAAAAGATAGTAGATTTTATTTTCTACTTGACTCTTTTAATGGATTGTTTGTTTACCGCAGCTTAAACTTGATGTCTATTATATATTATCGTTTAACATTGTTGGAGACTAATGATAATTTATTCTCGCATTATCTTTAGTCATAATATTTCATTGGGCTAGTTGAGCTCACCCTTTCTTTCACCGTTTCTCTTCGTAAAATGAGAATATAGTTGGGACGAGTCTGCAATAGCGGAGTGATGGTCCAGAGGATAAGATTAGTAGTCCTCACTATTTCGTGAAATAGTGTGATAATAATTATAATGAGGACTCCTTTTGAGTTTGTATAATCTCTAGTAGATAATATTTGTATTCAAACTCACGCTTTATGTTTTGTCGTATTGTAGAAGACAACAGATTAGTAAGTTGTATTTGAATTTTGTACCATGTATTTGGCGACTCAAGATGGGTGATGTATTCCTAATTTTGGGGCATCACAGTTGGTATCAAAGCTTAGGATATGATCCTCGGCTAAGATGTGAGACTAGAACTAGGAAGGAGAGCGGGAATTCTTTTCGCTAAGTATGACCTACCTAAGTTTATTTGGTATTTAATTGGCTCATTAAAGTATTAATATGTTATATGTTAATAAACCTTTGTTTTGTGGCAAGATTCGAAAATGACATCCGAGAATGTTGAAATTAGAATGGAGCACAAGAGACCGCTGAGTCTCCACATATCAATAATCGGGAGAATGTGCATCGTGAAGGCGACAATCCTCACGCAAACAACAACAACCGCCTAAATGATGAATGATGGATCTATTCAGAGGCTTTATGCAATTCATGAAACATCAAAGTAGAGAGCGCCTCGCCCAAAATGTAGGTGAAAACACTGGAAACTTCTGACTTGGTCCATCGCTAAAAGCTTCAAGGAGTGGGACCAACGGAGTTTAAGAGAGAGCCAAAATCACTTATGGCGGAAGCATGGATAAAGCAGATCACCAAGATATTTGATGTCTTGGGATGCTCCGAGGAGCAAAAGGTTCCTTTCACGCTTTTATGTCTTGCGCGGAGGAAGCAGACATTGGTGGGAATCCAGAAACTTACTCAACTCGCCAGATTAAAGATGTCTTGGAAGAAGTTCCAAGAGTTTTCAACGACAAATACTTTCCCAAAAGTATTCGTCACATGAAGGAGGTGGAGTTTATCAAATTGGAGCAAAACAATATAACCGTGTCGCAATACGAGGCAAAAATTTATGAGTTATCCGGTTCGCCCCACTTGGTGGATAATGAAGAGAATGGCGCGAATGTTTTAAGAGGTTTGAAGTTTAGAGATCGCCAACATCTTATTTTCATAAACCGTGTTTGTATTCAGATGTTGTAAATAGGGCTCGATTGGTGGAGCGCGATAACGAGTTAATGCAACCAAAAAGAGAGCAAATGCAAAATGATAATACCAAATGAGAGCGATCATCAAGCGGCCATAACAAGCGTGGAGGAATCAACAAAGCGAAATGGTAACCACTTTGGTGGTAATCGGCCAAAACAATAAGAATGGACATTACAAGAAGAGGAGATTCAACAATGATGAAGGAGAAAGACCACCTATCATATGCTTCAAATGCGGAGGGGAGGGACATATTAGTCCAAATTGCGCGATGCCGTCCAAAATATGTTATAATTGTGGAAGAAAAGGTCATTTAGCCCGATTTTATCGCTCACCAAGACAAATTCAACTAGGATGGAGGCACCAAAGTCAGTCGGAAAAGTCAAAACCCAGAGTGCAAGGAGGCGTTTATTGTGACCTCCAGAAAGCAAGGAACCCGAATGAGGTCATCACGGGTAAGCTTATCATAAACTCTAAATAAGTCTATACTTTATTTAATACCGGATTTACCCATTCTTTTATTTCTCCTACTGCATGCTTAACGATTAAATTTGACTCGGAGAAATTAGACTTTAACTTATCTGTAGAAACTCCGTTGGGAGAAAACCTTCATTACATCCAATCGCTTATAAGTCTTGTTTGGTTCAAATCGGCACCTCATATTACCTCGGTCGATCTTATTTCATTGAAAATACTTGCATTTGACGTGATTCTAGGATTGATTGGTTAACTACTCATCATGCAAAATTGATTGTTTTCGTAAGGTTGTTAGCTTTCATATTCCTAACCAATCATTATACTAATTCAAGCCACCAAACCATTAAAATCAATCATCGTCATCTCAAGCCATAAAGCTATTCGCTTATTAAAAATGGATGTCAAGCTTTCTTAGCTCATGTCACGGATCTAAACAAAAATACGCGCTTTTGAATGATATTTCTATTGTTAATAAATTTCCCGACGTATTCTGAATAACTTCCCAGCACTACCCCAGAGCGTGAAATTAAATTTTGTATCGACCTTGAACCCGGTACAAAACCCATTTCCAAAGCCCCATATCGAATGGCTCTTATTGAACTTCAGGAGTTAAAGACCCAACTGCAGGAATTGTTAGACATTGGCTTTATTCTTCCTAGTACTTCTCCTTGGGGTGCTCATGTTCTATTCGTGAAGAAGAAAAATGGGAGTATGCGACTTTGTATTGATTATCGGGAGTTGAATCATGTCACCATCAAAAATAGTACCCATTGCCACGTATTGATGACATGTTTGACCAGTTGCAAGGCGCCAAATTCTTTTCAAAGATTGATCTTCGTTCCAGATATCACCAATTGAAGATTAGAACCGATGACATTCCAAAGACGACTTTTAGAACTCGGTACGGGCATTATGAATTCCTAGTCATGTCCTTTGGATTGACTAATGCTCCTGCTGCCTTCATGGATATGATGAACCGAGTATTCAAGGAATATTTGGATCACTTTGTGGTCGTTTTTATTGATGACATCTTGATTTATTCCAAAAGCCGTGAAGATCATGAGCAACACTTGAGGCTAATACTCCAAAAGCTTCGTGAATACAAGCTTTATGCCAAGTTGAAGAAATGCGAGTTCTGATTTGAGGAAGTAGCATTCCTTGGGCACGTGGTATCAAGTCATGGAATATCCGCATTGACCCAACAAAGATTGAAGTTATTCAAAGTCGGGAGCAACCTAAATCGATTGACCGAAAGCACGTAGCTTTCTGGCTTAATTGGTTATTATCGGAGATTCGTAGAAGGGTTTTTCGAATCGCTACTCCACTAACTCAACTCACTCTAAGGACACAAAGTTCGGTTGGAGCGAGAATGCGAGAAGAGTTTTCAAGAACTCAAGAGGAGACTTATTTCAAAGACTGTTCGACAATACCATCCGGTTCTGGAGGATTTGTCATCTACAAGTGATGCTTGGGGAAAAAGGGTTAGGATGTGTTCTCATGCAACATGGGAAAGTCATAGCATATGCCTCACGATAACTCAAAGAATATGAGAGGAATTATCCTACTCATGATCTAGAGTCAAGCATTTGTTGTCTTCGCACTAAAAATTTGGAGGCATTACTTGTATGGGGAGAAGGTGGAGATCTTTACGGATCATAAAAGCCTCAAATATTTCTTCACTCAAAAGTAACTCAACATGCGACAACGATGTTGGCTTGAACTGTTAAAAGATTATGATCATACCATCTAATACCATCCTGGAAAAGCGAACGTGGTAGCTGACGCATTGAGTAGAAGATCATATGCAAGTACGAGTGTGATATTATCAATGCAAGGGCCCATTTTGTGTGACTTACAAAGGATGGAGATAGAGTTAAAGACGCCAGAGACCCATGCGATTATGGCAAATGTACGAGTAGAACCGACTTTAATTGATAAAGTTAAAGCTGCTTAAGCTACAGACCTGGAGTTGATGCATATGAGGAAGAAAGTGCAAGAATCGATGAAGAAGGAATACTTCGAGTCAACTCCAGACATTGTGTTCCTAACGACCCTGATTTAAAGTATAAAATCATGATGGAGGCGCACAACACACCGCTTGCAATCCATCTTGGAGTACCAAATGTATCATGATCTTCTACATACATTTTGGTGGGGCAAATAAGAGAGAGAGATAGCGCTTATTTATCTCAAGGTGTCTAGCGTGTCCACAAGTCAAGGTGAGCATCAAGTACCAAAAGGTCCATTGCAACCACTTGAAATTCCAGAATGGAAGTGGGAGCACATTACCATGGATTTCACATCGGTCTTCCCAAGGTTTTCAAGGCATAGATGCGATTTGGGTCATTGTTGATAGATTGACCAAGTCCGCTTCACTTCTTACCAATACGAGAAACTTATACACTTGAACGCCTTGCTCGTATGTATATAAACGAGATTGTAAGATCGCATGGTATGCCAATATCCATAGTTTTGATCGAGACCCAAGATTCACTTCACGATTTTGGGTTAGTTCACAGAAAGCTATGGGCACAGATTTAAGATTTAGCTCTCTAAGATATCATCCTCGGGACGGACCAGACAATGGAGAGGACTATTCAAACTCTTGAAGATCTATTAAGACTCTGTGTTCTTGATTTCAAATGAAGTTGGGACAAGTTCTTACCATTGGTGGAGTTTTCCTACAACAACAGTTATCAAGCAAGTATTGGCATGGCTCCATTCGAAGCGTTGTATGGAAGAAAATGTCGTTCTTCAGTATGCTGGGATGAGGTGGGTGAAGCAACGTTGTTGGGACCGGAGTTGGTACATATGACTACGGAAAAGATTCAAACGATCCGGCAACATATAAAAACCTCACAAGATCGACAAAAGAGTTTTGCTGATCTTCATCGAAAGGACGTGGAATTCGATATAGGAGATCATATGTTATTACGTGTTGCTCCCTGGAAAGGAGTTACGAGATTTGGAAAGAGTGGAAAGCTCAATCCTCGATTCATCGGCCCATTTTTAATCCTTGATCGAGTAGGAGCGTGGCCTATAGACTCGCTTTATCGCCAAGTATGTCTCGTGTTCATAACGTTTTTCACATATCCATGTTACGTAAATATGTGGAAGACCGAACCACATTATTGAGTTAGAACCAGGACGAAATAGCGGAAGATTTGACGTATGAAGAGGTTCTCGCTCAAATCTTGGATAAGAAGGAACATATTCTACGCCCAAGGTTATACCTCAAGTCAAAGTTTTGTGGAGAAACCACAATGTTGAGGAAATGACTTGGGAGTTAGAATCTGAAATGAAATCAAGGTATCCTTACCTCTTCGACATACCAGGTACATACCCTAATTTCGAGGGCGAAATTTTATAAGAAGGGGAGATTGTAAAACTCCAATTTTATTTATTTTTTTAATAAAGATGAATTTTCTATTAATATTATTTTTGAATATTATGGAGTGAAATTGATATAATGTTATAGTTGTGGGTAATATTTATAAATTTTGCATAGTATGCAAGTTGTTATATAATATTCGTTTGGTCAGGGAATATTCATTTTAATAGGGAATATTCATACGGCGACACAATCATTGGTGGACCCCACAACAGAATTATTGTCGGATTGAGAAAACGACAAAAATATCTTTTTATGAAAATAACGAGCGTAAATTTTACCATTAACTCATTGAAACACCGGTGTTAAAAGTATAAAGAATATATGTGGTTGTATAAGAACATTACCTGTATTGATTATTGATGCTTACGTGAGAAGTCACTCAATTTTATTCAATTATTACTATAGTATTTGTTGAATTTATGGACCCCCCATTTACCCATTTTTCAAAATAATCTGTAGAAAGTTATTCAGTATATATATATATATATATATATATATATATATATATATATATGAATTGAGTTGAAAAAAAAGTTTGACATGATTATTATTATATATATACAGGTTATAATTTGAGGTTGGCAGTGAGGATACTCACGGGGGTGACAACCCGTGAGTTATCAGCTGGCACGTTGTATATATATATAATATATATTATTTAAAAGTTTTTATTTTATTAGAATATTTTATTGCATAGTATCCTTTCCATTCTTCTATAAATAGAAGTTCATTCCTTCATTATTTCTCACGAATTCACTAAAACTCTAGAGAGAGAATTTATAGATAAACTATAGAAAAATATTCTGCTACTTCCCTATTCTTATATCCAGTTTCTTTTACGGTAAGGAGTGTTATTCTTTCTTATTCGTGAAAAGAACTATTGTTATTCCATTGCTTATTATTCTCATTGGAATAACTTTGATACGCTGATCACCCTATACTTGGTGACATTCTTCTATTATTACGTTGGAACATCACATGCATGTGTTTTACAGGACTGACCAGGTAAAATCTTATTATTATTATTTGCTGAATATCATGTATGCATGCGTTTTACGTTGGACCCGATTCCGTCTTTATTATTCTGTTGGAATATATCTTTATCATGCGTTTACGTCGGACCGATTTAAATCTTTATTATTCTCGCTGAATATCCTCATGCATGCTTTTACGCCGGACTCGATTCCGCCCTTATTAGTATTCATTGGAATAACTTTGTCTATGCAAGTACCGCATGCATGGTGATTTCGTTGTTATTCTATTCTTTATTATTCTGTTGGAACATCCCGCTTGGTGTAATTTCACCGACCGGTTCCGTTATTTAGTATTTTGTTGGAATAACACGTACATGCTAAGCACCGCATGCTTGGTGATTTCTTTTGTTATTCCATTCTTTATTATACTCGGTTGGTTAAAGTTTTGACTTCTATACTCCATGAAATTAGTGAAATATTCTTGATATTCAAGGCTTCATCTAAAGTATCTTTTCATGGAAATATTCTTCTCGAGCATTCTTGAATTTTACTACAAAGCAAAGATGTCATGTTAACAATTTGGACAATATTAGTTCCTGGATAAATTAATTCTTGAACTTGTTTTATTGAATTCTTATATCATTGTCATCATCCTCATGTTTATATTTTTTTTGTAAGTCATCTGTGGCCTGTAGTGCATAGATGGACTTGGTATGATTATGACTAGGGATTATTCGGTGTAATCATAACCGTAATATTACAAATGATGTGGTAAAAATCCTCATTGGCCCGTAGTGCTTTGATGGACAGTTGTTGGCATGATCATGACCATTAATGAATACACAAATATTCTTGGCCCGTAGTGCATGGATAATTGTGGTCGTGATACTAAAGAATATCCTTGGCCGTAGTGCAGGGGTGATTCGATGATGTGGAATATTTTTTTTAGCTGAGTCCCAGCGATAATAGTGATGAAAAACCTTTTAAATCATAAAAGATAGTAGATTTTATTTTCTACTTGACTCTTTTGATGGATTGCTTGTGTCGCTGTAGTTAAACTTGATGTCAATTATATTTTATCAGTTTAACATTGTTGGAGACTAATGATAATTTATTCTGCATTATCTTAGTCATAATATTTTTCATGGGCTAGTTGAGCTCACCCTTTCTTTCCTTTCTTCTCTTGAAATGAGAATATAGGCGAGACGAGTCGGGAAAGCGGAATGATGGTCCGGAGGATAGCATTAGTAGTCCTCACTATTCTGTGAAATAGTGTGATAATAATTGTAATGAGGACTCCTTTTGAGTTTGTATAATCTCTAGTAGACAATATTTGTATTCAAACTCACAGTTTATGTTTTGTCGTATTGTACACGACAGTTGTATTAGTAAGTTGTATTTGCATTTTGTACCATGTATTTGGAGACTCAAGATGGGTGATGTATACCTAATTTTTGGGGCGTCACAGCACGTCACAATGACACCTATCAGTTTACTATCGCACGAATATGGCGTCCCCTACGGAGAGTCTGGCTTCGGTGTATTCCACAAAAGAAGTCACCAGATAGAGGCTTAGGTACCAAATTCTATAGTTGAATTTTTAACTCCTGAAGTTCAATAGGGGCCATTCGATATGAGATTTTAGAAATGGGTTTTGTACCGGGTTCAAAGTCGATACAAAATTCAATATCAAACTTTGGGAGTAAGCCAAGATATTCTTCAGGAAATACATCAAGAAATTTACTAACAATAGAAATATCATTCAAATCTGACGTATTTTTGTTCAAGTCCATAACATGGGCTAAGAAAACTTAACATCCGTTTTTCAATAAATGAATGACTTTATGGCTTAATATGAAATTGTTTGACTTCAATGGTTTGGTTGCTTGAATTCGAATAACAAAGTTGCTTGAATATGAAAACTAACAACCTTATTTAAAGCAATCAATTTTGGCATGATGAGTAGTTATTCAATCAATCCCCAAAATCACATCAAAAGCAAGTATCTTTAAAGAAATAAGGTCAACAGGTAATGTGATGGTACCAACTTGGATCAAACAAGATTTATAAGCGAGTGGATGTAACGAAAGTTTCTCATAACGAAGTTTCAATGAGATAAGTCAAAGTTTAATTTTCTCCGTGAGTCAAGTTTAAGCGTTGAGTATAAGTAGAGAGATAAATGAATGGGTAGAACCTAGATTCAATAAGGTATAAACTTCGTAAGAATTTATAATTAACTAACCTGCGTCTAACTTCGTTCGAGTTCCTCGATTCGACCGATCCACGTAAAAACGCTTCTTCCAAGAACCAATGACTTTGACTTGTCCCGGATGCCTTTCGAGTCACCATCCCCATTTGGACTTGGTTTCGCTTCACAGACAATCTCGAGCTATACGACCGTCCTTTCCACAACTAAAACATACCATCGTTAAATCATCCATTTCGGTGGTGTTGTTCACAAGAGGAACATTGTCACTGTTAGACGTTCTCCTTATTGGTGAGACAGTGTCTCCACGGCCTCATTTACTCCATCTTTGTTAACATTCTCAGTTGACATTCTTAACATCGCCATAAAATAAGGGTTAATTAAACAAATTAACAAAAAACATAATACCCCTATATTATGACCGACCAACAAATAAGCTTAGGTAGGACACACTAGTGAAGGATTTACTCGTCTTTCCCCTCCTAGTTTTATTCCCCGATCTCTGCTAGAGTTCATATCCCTAAGCTCTGATACCAACTGTGACACCCCCAAAATAGGTCCAATCCACCCAACCTATTATGAGTCGCCAAATACATGGTACAGAAATAACTACAACTTCATTAATACAATTGTCGTGCAAAATACGACAACACATAAACTGTGAGTTTAAATACAAATATTGTCTTCTAGACAATATCCACACTCAAATAAGTTCTCATTACAATTATTGATACACTATTTTACAAAACAGTGAGGACTACTAAAACAACTATCTTGAACCATTACTCCACACCCCGACTAGTTCCCGCTTATATTCTCGTCTCTCCGAGAAGAAAAATGGAACAAAAAGGAAAAGGTGAGCTCAACTCGCCGATAGAAGAATATTATGACTAAGATAATGTACAACAAATTATCCTTAGTCTTCAACGAGGAAAACTCGATATAATACAATGTACAACAAGTTTTAGATCAACAACTGCAGGTGGAAACAATAATTCATTAAAAAGAGTTAAGTAGAGAATGAAATCTACTATCATCTATGAATTTAAAAGTTCATCATCGATATTTTATCCTGTAACATCAATCAATATACATCATAAATCAAATATTCATCTTTGCACTACTGTGCCAAAGATATTTCACCGATTAGTCGTGTTCATCTAAATACTGTTTATAATGCCAAGATCTTTCTCCACGTCCCAATCACCAAGACAGCGTCCGATATCCCCGCGATTCAACAAGTCAACACCAAAAGCTTGACGGCCCCGACCGGAAGTGGGGGATAGCTCCGGCGTGAGAGTCAGTATCGGCGATCACAAGGTCAACAATGGAGAGAAAAATAATGTCTAATGTCTGAGAGAGAATAATAATATGAATGTGTGTGTTACTTACCTTCTTATGTGATCTTAGCCCCATACATACTCCAGTCCCGGTTTACCGTGCCACTCATCATTTTCTGACACCTTTTCCCCCACTTCCCGGTCATTCGGTAGAAAGTATGCGACTTACTTCCACATCTGCTACCCCTTTGTTTGCCACCACGGTCATATCCGAGTCCCATCCTCATTAATGCCATGCGAGAAAGGTGGGCGAATACGATAATCAACTATCACTTGGTATAATGATTACCGGGTCAAAGTTGGATTAACTGACAATTTATATAATGGGCCAATTCAATGACTAAGTCCGAATAACGAAAATGACCCAAACGACCGGATCCAACCGAAAGGACCCAACAAAATAATCAAGTAATTGGGCCCAAATCATTCAGATCAATCAGGACAAGAGTAACATGATCCAAGGGAGGAGCCCATTATGTCTGGCCCAATAAGGAAAAGGATTATGGCCCAACATTGCCCCCTAGTCTTATATTAAATAGGATGTTTAATGAAAGACTATAAACGCGATATAGCCCGTGATATAACGAATTATGATAAATCACAAGAGGTCCAAAGTGAAACTCACCAAAGCCCAACAAAATCGGTCCAAATTGATATCAGAAATAGAAATGGGAAGCCCAATAGACGCAAGCCCACTCAGGTGAAGATATTTAGACCCAAAAGCGGATGAAACCTCTTCCCATTCATCATCATTGTAGTGAATTAAATGTGTGCCCTCGATTCAGAGTGTAGCTATCGAGAATAAAAGGTAAACTTTACCAATTAAAGCGGTTTTTTACCCGCTAATTTGAAATTTGAACCTTTGAGCTTTCTTCTCCTCTGCAAAACTTCTTTCTCGCTTCACGAAATCTCAACAATGGTATTTGTGAACTCTAGCCAAAACTCTCCTCCCCGATGCGACTCTGTTAGTATCGTCTCTCCCAACCCGAACCCTAACCAAGAGGGTTCGAGTTCCAACCCCAATCAACAACCATGGGGAAATCCTCTCGATCCCTTTGCCTCGACCTCGACTTCTTGAGGGCCAGGAAGCAGTTTCCTCATGCCAACATCCCTTCCTCCGTCACGGAATCTGAAATATGTATCCTCAGGACTCGTTATCAGATTCCTGACATGTACACCAAAAGGGCCCCTGCTCCTGAAGAGCGTATGTACCAGCGACCGGACGGTTGGGTCGCCATGCAAGTCACCTTCTTGGAAAAGGGGGTTCGCCTACCTCTCCATGCTTTTGTCGTTACCCTCCTAGGGTTCATAGGAGTGGGCTTCGCTCAGTTAGTGCCCAATTCCTACATTCACATCCTGGCATTCATTGCTTTCTATCATAAATTAGGGATTGCTCCCTCCGTTGACATCTTCTTCACCCTCTTCTCTGCCGGTAGGTCTCGAGAACGAGGCTTCAAAATGTTGAGCAAGCAGTCTCCCTGACCCAACACTAGATTCGAGAGGAGACCCCTGATGGATATCCCTTCTAGCAACAAGGGTTGGCACGAGAAGTGGTTTTTTGTCACGGGACCCGAGATCTCTTCTCTTCCAGATTGGACTACCTCTGATCGGGTCTCTGCTGACTTTGGAGACATCTCCAAAGAGCGTGTGAGGGAGATGACAGACTTTTTAAAGAAGATTCCTCCAAAAGAATGGAGTTTTACACTTCTGACCAAACAAGCCTGGCTATATGACCACAAGTGTAAGTTTCGAACAACTTTGTAACATAATTTTTGAGATATATAAGTAATACTGAGTTACGATACATGATTTTTTGCGGTGTCTACGATCAAACCGACTTCTTTGGAAGTGAGAGACACGGAAGATTTTTTGGCGGGGAAGAATACGGATGCGAGTGAAACATCCTATTGAAGAATCTTCCGGGTTGATCCCCCTACCATCGATCCACCAACTACTTCCCTTCAAAATGATGAACCTCGGGCCAAGCGAACCCAACATGCGAAGAAAACCTCGAGACCTCGCAAGAAGAAAAAGATCCGCCAAAAGATCCAAATCCACCCAACCGAAACAAACCCCGAAAGTGATCCAGGAAACACTTCCAAGCAAACCCACAAACAATCCTCTCAATGAGCCCCAATCCTACATCTTACGAACCTACCCCGGTGAGGAGGAGCTCTTTCGACATTCCTTTGCCCGATCGGGCTAAGGTCCTTCGATGTAAAGAAAATAAGGACTAAGATAACCCCCGATTGTAGAAGAGCAGGAGTTCCCACATCTTTGGTGTCATTCCTCCGATTACTTCCACAAAAATTCAAGTGCTGACGATGAACAAACCGGATCATCCCCACTCCATCCCAAAAAGAAAACATCCATCGATGATGACCACCGGTACATCATCTCTTACGCGCTTCGCGACTCCCCGAACCCAATCTCGCTTGCTCGGTCTCCTCTCCTGAAACCATTCATGTGGACTCCTCGCCGATTCATGCAATCAACCCCCACCTTCTCCCGCAAGAGAAAAACTATCGAATTCGGCGAGGACACCATGGCCTCTCCAACGATGTGGCCCCGATTCAATGCCCATTTTCCCTTTCAACTATTCAACACCTTCGTTTCGTGAAAGCCGAGTGATCATCGGTTCGAGGAACGATTCGAATGGGATTTACTCGTGAAGGCATGAGCTACTTGGCGAAGGTAAAGCGATTTTCCTTTATTTCGATTTTATCTTCATACTTATTCAACTGGCGATTAAATAATATTGGAAACGATAGGCAAATCTTGTGTGTTGGCGTCTGCGTCGAGGTCCCTCGGCCGAATCGAAGAAGAATACGAGGAAGGAGAATGCCTTTACGAAGTCGCCTTGGCTAAGGAAAAGACTCAGCGTGAATTCATTCTTCATACAAATGAAGGGCTTCAAAAGAGTTAGCTCAAGCCGAGGGAGATGTGAAGGCCTCAATGAAGAGCTAAAGTCGATCAACGTGCTGAAAGACGAGGAGATCGTCAAAATGAACATTGACTTGGTTCGGAGGAGGCGAGATAAGGATGGAGAAGATCGAGGAATTAAAGGGCGATGCTAAAAATCGACCAAGACCATCCACAAACTAGAGGCGAGCAGAGACTCGTCATCCGAATAAAGGCAGAAGCTCGAAGAAGAAATTCGAGAACTCAAGGCTCTTTGGGACCTTGGGCCTCCTAACCGATGACCTTCGCAAACAAATATGAAGAAAATCTAGGAACTCGGATGAAATCAATGGGAGATAATGAAGATATATTACGAGAGAGTTACGAGCTCACGAGTCGTGGCAAGGAGAAGGCGATTGCAGCCCAACTTGGATCCATCCTTACTCGATTCTTGGATAGCGAAGATGGCGCTGAAGGCGATGTTCTTATTTTTTGTTATTTTTCTTTCTTTAATTTATAGGACTTGTAAAAATTATCTAATATTGTGATTAGATTGAATATCAATGAAAAATGGTTTCATTCTTATGACTTGATTGTATTTATTTTACGCTGATACTCGCAATATTAATTTAAGCGGAAAGATGCACAAACTCTTTCATGGATGAACCCGAATGTTAAGTAACAACTAAACATGTCATATAACAGATAAGATGAAATTAAAGAATGAGGCATTCCGAACTCAACACTTAGAAAAAATTCAGGCAATAAAGTAAAGGGATACTTATTAGTTACCGAAGTGTGAGAAAGATCTGCTTCATTAGGAATTTGTTTACCCCGAAAGGCCTAACAAAACCAAAAGATGACATTTGCCTACCACGAAGGGCCTGACAAAGTCTAAGTGACAACACTCGCCTACCACGAAGGGCTTGACAAGGTCTGAAGGATGACATTTGCCTACCACGAAGGGCCTGACAAAGTCTGAAGGATGACATTTGCCTACCACGAAGGGCCTGACAAAGTCTGAGTGTCGACAATTGCCTACCACGAAGGGCCTGACAATCCCATAAGGTCCACCTGCCAAAAAGGCTGCCATCGAATGGCCAGCGAGTCCACCCGAACCTCCTAACACCAATGGCGTTTTGCCTACCACGAAGGGCACGACAAACTCATAAGGACCACCGCCGAAAAGGCGCCATCGAATGGCCGGTGAGTCCACGAACCTCCTAACACCAATGGCGTTTGCCTACCACGAAGGGCACGACAAACTCATAAGGACCACCTACGAAAAGGTCGCCATCGAATGGCCGGTGAGTCCACCCGAACCTCCTAACACCAATGACGTTTGCCTACCACGAAGGGCACGACAAAATCATAAGGACCACTCGCCGAAAAAGGCGCCATCGAATGGCCAAATGAGTCCACCGAACCTCCTAAACTCCGTTGAAGCGATCAAAGAACGAAGACAAGATTTGTTTGAGAAAAAGGAACTTTTATTGATGATGACATAAATATTTACAAACTTCGATGTCTCGACATCATTTTTCTTGAAAGTACTTCCTAAGCTCGCCTTGACGTGCCAAGTATTCTTAATTGCTGACCCATCTAATGCCTTCAACCGATAAGTTCCCGGCTTCGGCACTTCAGTGATTTCATACGGTCCTTCCCAATTTGGCATCAGCTTTCCCAGATTCTAAGGTGTAGATGCTTCGGCTTCTCTGAGGACAAAATCTCCTACTTCGAACCTTCTAAACTTTACCCCCTTGTTATAATGCTTGGTCACTCTTGACGATAAGTCGCCAATTTGACTAAAATTTGTTTCTCTTACTTCCTCAAGCAAATCAAGATTGGCCTTAAGCCCTTCCTCATTGTAGATCTCTCTGAAATGACTGACTCGAAGACTTGGAGATCCAATTTTAACTGGGACTAAGGCATCAGTACCATAGGCCAATCTGAAATGTGAATCACCTGTTGTAGTCCTCGGAGTAGTTCGATAAGCCCATAACACGCTAAGTAGCTCCTCTAGCCATCTGCCCTTGGTTTCATCCAATCTGCGCTTGATCCCATTCAGCAGCGTTCTGTTGGTCACTTCAACTTGTCCATTTGACTGTGGATGAGCCACTGAAGTCTTTCTGTGCTAAATCCCCGGTTCTTTCAAAAATGCTTCAAATTTTGATCCCACAAACTGACGTCCATTGTCCGATATTACCACCTTAGGAATCCCGAAACGAAATACTACTGATTCTTTCAAAATTTCAAGCATTCACATTACATTATTAACCTAAGTGGCTTTGCTTCTACACACTTGGTCATATAGTCGATGGCAACTATAACAAAACCGACTTGACCTTTTGCCTTGGTAATGGACCCGAGATATCAACCCCAGAGGCAATGAAGGGTATAGGAGATAAGATCGAGTATAGCTCTTACGGTGGCGATGTGGATCGAATTTGTTGAGTTGACACTTCTCGCACTTCTTGACGTATTCAGTCGCTTCTTTGAAGATGGTAGGCCAGTAGTACCCTTGTCGAAGTACTTTATAGGCTAATAACTTAGCCGCCATATGGTCGCCACAGATGCCTTCATGTACTTTCCGGAGAGCATATTCAGCTTCAGATGGAGTCAGGCATTTCAGTAGTGGAGATGAGAAAGCCCTTCGGAACAGATCCCCATCAATCAGAACAAAATTAGCACTCTTATACTTGATTTTCTTGGCGAGCATCCGATCCGAAGGTAAGACGCCATCGCCGATACTCTATATATGGAGTCAACCCGGTGATTGGTTTGGTCAATGCACATCACCGATTCATGATGGACACTAGGATGCTATAAAATTTCTAAGTAAACCGACCCATCAAAGACGTTAACATCCGTAGTGGCTAATTTGGAGAGTGCATCAGCAATTGAATTGTTATTACGCTCGACCCCCTGAAACTCGTAGGATTGGAAATGTTGAAGTTGTTCCTTCAATTCTGCTAGATATTTGATCATTTTTGGGCCTCGAGCTTCATCTTCCCCAGAAAGTTGCTTAACGACTAACTGAGAATCACTGAAGATGATTATTCTTTGCACTTCAAGACTCTTTTGCCATCGTAACCCCCGCAAGTACCGCCTCATACTCAAACTTCGTTGTTTGTCGCTTTGAATCGAAATCGATGGCTTTCTTTGCACCTTGAATCCTCGGACTCGTAAGAATAATCCTCGCTCCACCGATGTCCGTGGTAGAAGACCCATCTGCATCTGGCGTCCACGAACTATGCTTCATTGAAGAATTGCAATCGCTCTGTCAGATCCTTGACCACGCCACAACTTCATCGACGAAACGAACATTCAACTACAAAATCAGCCGAGGCTTGCCCTTTGATGGCGGTTCGAGGATGATATTCAATGAAAAATTGGGACAACTCCATCGTCTATGCAATTTAATCTCCCCGATACCTCAGGTTTGCCCATAATCTTCTTCAAAGGCTGATCTGTATATACTATTACCAATCTACCCTGGAAGTATTGCCTAAGCTTTCGACTAGCAGTTATTAAAGCAAAAGCAAACTTTTCAATGTTCGAGTACCTTGTTTCAGCATCCCGAAGGACATGGCTTACATAATAAACCGGGTGCTGCTTAACCCCAACTTCACGCACCAAAACTGCTCCTACTGCCAACGAACTAGCTGCTAAGTACAAATATAGGGGTTCAGCAGGAGCGGGTTTCACCAACAAAGGTGCCGAAGATAAGTAGGACTTGATGCTCGAAGGCGTCCTCACACTCAAGTCCATTGAAACGTCTTTGCATTCTTGACCCTTTCAATGTATCAAAGAACGGTAAACATCTTTCTGCCGACTTGGACATGAACCTCCTTAAAGCTGCAATCCTTCCAGTCAGACGTTGAACATCTTTAAATGACTGAGGAGTCTTCATGTTCAGGATCGCTTGAATCTTCTCTGGATTGGCTTCAATTCCTCTCTAATCGGCGACAAGATAACCCGAAATTTGCCACCCCTCAGCCAGAAGGTGCACTTAGTGGGGTTCAATCTCAAATTGTGATGACGAATTGTGCGAAAGCATTCTTCTAAATCATCCGGATGTTTATGCACCAACATGCTTTTGACAATCATGTCGATCCACGACACCTCCACATTCATGCCTTGTTGATATCGAAGACATGGTTCATCATCCTCCGGTATGTGGCTCTCGGCATTGATGGTAGAAAGTCAATTTCTTATAGGCATATACCGAACGATGCGTAATGAACGCCGTCTTCGGTATATCCTCTTTACACATAGAAATTTGATGATATCTAAAGAACGCGTCCATGAAACTTAACAAAACATACCCCGAAGTGGCATCGATGAGTTGGTCGATGTGGGGTAGCGGGTAGAAAAACTTCGGACAAGCTTTATTTAGGTCAGTGTAGTCAATGCAGACTCACCATTTACCATTTTGCTTACGGACCAAAGCACCACATTCGCCATCCATTGTGGGTAGTCGATCTCAAAGATGAAGTCACCGCCATGACTTTGCAATCTCTTCATCAATGATTCACGGCGTCAAAGTGCGAAAATCCTCCTCTCTCGTCGGATGGCTTCTTCGACGGGTCCACCTCCAACCGATGCTCGTGATATCCCCGCTTACTCTGGCATATCCACGAGGTTCCCATGCAAAATGTCAACATAGCATTGCGGGGAGCTCCATGAGGTTCGTCCGGAGAGGTTCCGCGAGACCCGAACCTATTTGCACACGTCTTGTTCTCTTTGCGGGATGAGCTCTATCTCCTCCGTTTCTTGGTAAGCATGACCAGCGGTTCGGAACTACTCTCTCGTGAAGGGTTTGATCTCTATCATCATGGTCCGCTTACCTTGATACTCCCACTCCTGAAGTGATCACAGCGTTCCTATAACACCTTATAGCGAGATCCAAATCCCTTTCACCTCGCCAACCCCATGGTAGTAGGAAATTTGATTTTGAAATGAGGAATAGAGGTCACGACTTGCAAAGCAATTAAAGTAGGCCTTCCCAAAATAGCATTATAAGCGGAATCTACATACACAACATAAAATTTGCAAATAATTTCTACTGTTGGGGCCGTTCAAGATGATTTGGTAGTTCAATGGTTCCGACCACCTTTGACCGGGTCGTTACTAAAACCATATAAAGGAACCTCGTCTCTATCTCCATCTTTCGCCGGTCTAGGTGCATCCTCTACGATAAGCGTGGGCATCGAATATAATATCTCTGAAGACCCATTATCTACCATCATCCGCCCATATCCACCGAACCCACTTATGCGACAAGACCAATGATCCTCGTGCGGTTCGATGACTTAGAAGGTAATCTTCATCAAGAAAGAAGATTACCGTACTCGAATAAGGTTTGTCGGTCTTCGGAGGGTACCGCCATCGACATGGCCGTAATCCAAGTAACCCGCGCTTCTTTCCAATGAGTTTGCTGTAAGTACCCCGGTGATGACATCTACCACGTGCCTTGCAGCTTTTACGAGTGGCGGCAACGCTTCTTTGAACTGGTTGAAATTTCTTTGGAGCAGGCCCTCTATCCTCTTTGTTGATTAGTTCTGGCGACCACATCATGAATTAAAGCCCCCTTGTACCTTTCTTTCAATAAAGTCCTTCAAACTAGCACGATCGTTCAGTATCATGACCAAGCTTGATGATAATCACAATACTTGCGAGAATTCCCTTTCCGGGCTTAATGTTATCTCGAGGTGGCTCGAAGATAGGTTGATTTTAATTTGATCCAAGATAATAGCCACATGCTCGTGTTGAGTGTTGTGTACGTCCTATTTCACTCTACGGGAAGCGAACGAGCGTCCTCCACCTCATCTCCAATTGTTATATTTCTTCGACCCCGTGTAGCGGTCTTTATTCCCTTCATTCTTTTTACGGTCTCTATCGGTTACATCCCGATCTATCTCCTTAAGTTCGATGCGAAGAAGGACGTTTGAGGCATTCATGGCTTCCTCCACCACGATATAGCCTTGACTTTGTCGAAGGCTTCAATGAGACTTTTCGGGTGATGAAACATTAACTTCTTCACCAACTTCTACGATCGACCGAGATCTAACCCATTCTGAAATAGTCCAACGGCTTGTAGATCGTTCAGTTCATCACTTGGCCGATCGCTTCACTTGAACCGCTTCACATATCGCCCAAAGACTCATTCGGCTGTTGAACTGAGCCAACGAACGATTGGTTTTCCCTTCTTTTGTTGCTCTGAAGCGAGCATGAAATTTATCGCATATGTCCGCCCAAGATGAAATTGAATCGAGGGCAAAGTCCCCATCCATCTGCGGGCATCCTTTACGAGTGTTGTGACAAAAGTATGACACTTAGCGAAACATCGCTAAAGTCATAATAATCCATCATCGATTGAGCGCTCGATCGTGGTCATAGGGATCCCCCGATCCATCATAACTCTCGATATGGGGCAACTTCTTGGTGGGGTCAGCTTTTTCTTTAAGAATCTCCGCGGAAAAAGGGGATGCCTTCTTTCCCGAAGTATCCTTCGTTTTTTGTACTTTATTGTTTGCTTAGAAGTTCTTTTAACTCTTTAACCAGATACTCCACACCTTCTGGTTGAGATGATGCTTCTTTTTCCGGTGACTCCTTCCTCCTCTGAGTAGACCGGTTTCTTACAATAGAGCCTTCAACTCTAGAAGGGCTTTTACGATGACGAGTGTCCACAGGGTGGTGTACCCTCAGTAGACTCTCGGGAGTACGATCTCTAGATATACTTCGTCTCGAGCTCGGGCACTATTGGCGAGAATGTGCAACAATAAGGGCTTTCTTTGTGGTCTCAGGGAGTGTGATTCCGGATCGACCTCTTCGTTCTCCGACCTTGCTCCTTAGAATCGACGGGGTGATGTACCCTCTTCGATCTTTGAGGAGTAGGGCTTCGGGATCTTCTTCTTCTCGAGTTTGGCCCCGAGACTCTCGTTCCTGAATGAACAGGTTCTTTCCTACTTCGGTGTCCTTACTCTTCGGACTGATCATAACTGAGCTCTTCGTCTCTCAACTCTGCCATCCGGGCCATCTGCTCACTATATCTTGTCGTTGTTTCACGAGTACTTCCATAGCTCTATCCGCCTCATCTGCCATCTTAGCCAGTCGTGAAGCTTTTTCGTCTTGGTCCTCTCATTATCGAGTTCCAGGCGAAGTGCCTTCTACCCGCTTTCCGGCCAGTGGCTGACGCTTTCTCCGTCGGGAAGACTAGCCTACGTTTAGCCTTGCCACCGCCTTCAATCGAAAATCTTTGGTGATCGTTTGAATATTTGTCTTTAGCATGAAAACTTATTCTCAGGTCCCAAACGATCCTCGATAGACACTCGTGGTGTCGATTGACTAGCGACCCTCGGTGCGCCCCGAAAGTGTAGGTGTTCTACTCTTTACCATGAATATCGATGTAGAACAAAACACGATTCTGTGATTGAAAAATACTCAGGACACTAGAACTCAGCCCTCCTTCTAGCGCCAATGTTAACGCCAAGATCTTTCTCCACGTCCCAATCACCAAGACGCGTCCGATATCCTGCAGATTCAACAAGTCAACACCAAAAGTTTGACGGCCTGACCGTCGGGGATAGCTCCGGCGTGAGAGTCAATTATCGGCGATCACAAGGTCAACAATGGAGAGAAAAATAATGTCTAATGTCTGAGAGAGAATAATAATATGAATGTGTGTTACTTACCTTCTTATGTGATCTTAGCCCCATACATACTCCGATCCGGCCATCGTGCCACTCATCATTTCGACACCTTTTCCCCCACTTCCGGTCATTTCAGCCGAAAGTATGCAGCCTACTTCCACATACTGCTACTAATTGTTTGCCACCACCGTCATTATCCGAGTCCCATCCTCATTAATGCCATACGAGAGAAGGTGGCGTATACGATAGTCAACTATCACTTGGTATAATGATTACTGGGTCAAAGTTGGATTAAGTGACAATTTGTATAATGGGCCAATTCAATGACTATGTCCGAATAACGAAAATGACCCAAACGACCGGATCCAACCGAAAGGACCCAACGAAATAATCAAGTAATTGTGCCCAAATCATTCGGATCAATCAGGACAAGAGTAACATGATCCAAGGGAGGAGCCCATTAAGTCTGGTCCAATAAGGAAAAGGATTATGGCCCAACATCATCATTTATGACTGAGGATGATGAAAAATATTTTAAAGGAAACGAATCCAGTGAAACAAAAGAACAAATATTAAGGATTCGTACTTTACACAATCCAAGTTCAAAAATACTTCATAAATAATCAGAGTGGAGTAAAATTCAAGAATGAAGACCAAAACATAGATCCAATCCAAGATAGGAATCATAATGCACGATCTTGGACCTTTGAAAAGAAAATTTAATTTTTACGTGAATAAGTGTCGTGATTCGTGAATAAGTGTCAGATACGTGAATAGTGCCAGACACGTGAATAGTAACTCCTACACTAAAAGATAGAAATTTCACAAAAAAATCATCATACTTTTGTGAATAGTACTCGTGAATAAGAACTCGCATGAATAAGAACTCAGAATAAGAACTTCGAGGCATGAAAAGTTCCAAATTTGATAAAATTTAGACCAATATTTCTAAGATAATGATATTGAAGAAATAATATCATTTTTGAATAAAATAACATCCCTTACCTCGAGAAAGAATAATACTTCTAACTAGAATCTTCGGATATAGTGCTTGAAAGAACTCAGCACCAGATAAAGAATACTCAAAGTACTAAAATACTCACAAAATACGCCGATATTATAGAGAGAAAGAGAGAGAAGATTTTAGTTTTCGGTGTGATTTTCAATTCTAACCTAAGACCCTATTTATAGTGAAATTGCTTAGAACACCAAAGCAGTAAAATTTAATATAATAATATTATATAAATAAAATTTTCTACGCCAACCTTAGACTTCTGAATTCAAAGAACTTAGCATGTGATTAATGAGGCTCACAACATATAAAAACGTTTTTATTAAAAAAATATTTAAAACTTCAAAATTAATTATTTTGAGCTTTGAACTTCAATAATTCATAATAAAAGCTCTTTTATCGTAAAATTTTAATTTCGTGAGTTTTATAGGAAATTCAATTCTCTACAACTTTGCGTAAGAAAGTTTTTCCAAATTCAAATGCAGAAATTGTAGAAATCCACATACTGGACGATCAGACAAAGCTATAATCAAATTTCAATCAAGAAATGGGGTCCACCGACACACAAAACATATATCCCACATTTAATGCAACAAAAATACTCTTCCTCCTCATATATCCTACATTCATTGTAAAACTATCACCATTATTATATTATTAAAATATAATAATAAATTATTTTATCATAAAATATAAAATATCATTTTTAACAAATTGTCGCTTTAAAAATTTTCTCCATCTATATCCACATAAAATCAATATTTTCCTCATCATATAAATCAATAATTAATTATTCACAAATAATATTACAGTAATCACAATATTGACAACCTGACATGCTCCTGTGAAAGAGGGGCTTTCAATAAGAATTTCTCTCATCAAGCAAGCAATTAGGTGACCAAACCTCTCCTCATCAAGCGCCAGAGTAGTGTCTTCTTACGTAAGAATCAATAATTGGTGCAATACCTGGTGCTAGCATGCGGCAACAACGCCAGACATCGTGTTTTAACCAATTCGGTATTTCAACAAGATTAATCTGCAGAATAACTATGCCGTTATTTATAAACAACTTATACTTGTCATTTTCTTCATCCAATCGCTTTCGCTTATGGGGCCCACATATAAGATCTCCAAGGCCGTGCATTTAATATTCCCTCGACAAAGAAGAATATTCCACGACCAAACGAATATTCTCCAACAACAATGAGTATTTTATAACCACTTACTTATTTAAAAATATTTGCGCATTTTACCCATAACTAACCACATTAATCAATTCAACCCTTACCATTTTAAAATAATAAATAGAGGAAATTAAATCTTTATTTATAAAAAGTTGGGGCCTTACACCTAATAACACCGAATTGGTTACCTTGGTATGAAGGTTTGGTTACCATCATCCAAGATGAAGAAGGTTGGTCTTTGTCACGACAAAGAGTGTGATCACGGTAGGCAAGGCTGAGTAGAAGGCACCCCGCCTGTAACTCCCTAAGATCAAGTTGTGGACGCCCCAAAATAGGTCCATCCATCCAACCCATTCGAGTCGCCAAATACATGGTACGTAAATAACTACAACTTTATTATTACAACATATAAACTGTGAGTTTAAATACGAGATATTGCCATCTAAACAATATCCACACGCAAATAAATCCCCATCATAATTATTGATACATTATTTTACAAAATGGTGAGGACTACTAAACAACTCTCTCTCTAGAACCTTCATTCCATACCCCGACTAGTACTCGCTACATTCTCGCCTCCTTAGAAGAAAAATGGAACAAAAAGGAAAAGGGTGAGCTCAACTAGCCCAGAGAAGAATATTATGACTAAGATAATATACAACAAATTATCGTTAGTCTTCAACAGGAAAAATCTAATAGAATACAATAGACAACCGCTTTTAAATCAACAACTCGCAATGAAACAACAATTCATTAGAAAGTTAAGTAGAGAATGCAAACAATTATCTTCTATATATGAATTTAAAAGTTCATCGTCGATATTTTATCCCCGTAACATCAATCAATATATATCCGGAATCAAATATCCATCTTTGCACTACAGTGCCAAAGATATTCATCATTGGTCATGTTCATCTAAACACTGCTCATCTTCGCACTCACGGCCAAAGATATTAATCAAAAGTCATGTTCATCTCAACACTGCTCATCATTCTTGCACTACGGCCAAAGATATTCATCAAGAAATCATTCATCTGCACCATGTGCCAAAGATATTACGTAATATCATCATTTAGATCGAGGATGATGAAAAATATTTCAAAGAAAACGAATCCAAAGTGAAACAAAAGAACAATATTAAGGATTCGTATTTTAAACAATCCAAGTTCAAAAATACTTCATAAGTAATCGAGTGGAGTAAAATTCAAGAATGATCAAAACATGGATACAATCAAAGCTAGTATCCGAATAGATATTTTGGACAAAAAGAAGAAATTTCATTTTTGGTGAATAAAGGTCGATTCGTGAATAAAGGTCGATACGTGAATAGTAAACTCGACACCAAAAGATAAAAATTTCACAAAAACATCATCACGCTTCGTGAATAAGACTAAATGAATAAGAACTCATGAATAGTAACTCATGAATAAGAACTCATGAATAGTAACCCCAACATGAAAAAGTTTCAAATTTGATAAAAGTTTCAACTAATATTTCAAAGATAATGATATTCAAGAAATAATATCATTTGAGAAGAAAATAACATCCCTTACCTCGAAAAGACGTGATTTTAGTTGAAACACCGGATATAGGCTATGACTTGAACTTGCATCAGATAGCAATACTCAAAGTATACTCAAAATACTCACAAGAATACGCCGATAATATAGAGAGAGAAAACTTCATTTACGGTGTGTTTTTCAATTCTAACCCAAGACCCTATTTATAGGAAAATGCTTAGAACACAAAGTAGAAAATTTAATAAATTAATATTATAATTTTTCCACAACTTCATCACGCGCACACTAACAATCTAAATTCAGTCTCCTAATCACATGTTAAATGAGTTTCAAAATGAAAAAAACGTTTTTCTAATTTAAAATAATTTAAACTTCCAAAAATCAATTATTTCGGAGCTTCGGAACTTCAATAATTCATAACAAATAGCCCTTTTATCAGAAAATTCGAATCTTGCAAATTTTTATAGGAAATTCAATTATCTACAACTTTGCAGAAGGAAGTTTTTCCAAATTCCAAACAGAAATTAATCGAAATCCACAAACGAGCGATTTTACAAGCTATAATCAAATTTCGGTCAATAATTGTGTCCACCAACACACAAATTATGTGTTAAACATTTAATGATACAAAAATACTCTTCATCCTCATATACTCATATATCCCACATTCATTATAAAAATATCACCGTTAATATATTATTAAAATAATATATTTAAATGAATTATTTTATCAGAAAAAGATAAAATATTAATTTTCAACAATTGTCACATTAAAAATTTTCTCCATCTATATCCACATAAAATCAATATTTTCCTCATCATATAAATCAATAATTAATTATTCACAAATAATATTACAGAATCACAAGATCGGCAACCGTGCCATTCCAGAAAGAGGGGCTTTCAATAAGGATCTCTCCTTCTTTGGCAGTAATTAGGTGACCAAACCTCTCCTTAGATGTAACTTTCTAGACATTGCCAATAATGTTATCCAATAATATTATTCAGATAATATGAATTATTGTCTCGATAATGGAAAATACTTGTGTAATGACAATTTATTGAAACAACAAAATAATATAAAATATCAACGCAAAGAATTATTGAATCAATAAAATAAAATAATGAATAGTAATTATCGTAACAATTGTTGAGTAGTGCCTTCACGTAAGAATCAATAATTGGTGCAATACCGGTGCCATTGCTCAACAACGCGTATTAGTGTGTTTTAACCAACGGGTATTCCAACAAGATTAATCTGTGAATAACTACGCCTGTTATTTATAAACAACTTATATTTGTCGTTTTCTTTCATCCAATCGCTTTCGTTATAGGGCCCACAAAAGATCGCTACCGTCGCATTTAATATTCCCCAAAAGTATGAATATTCCACCACTAAACTAATATTCCCTCGATAATAATGAATATTTTATAACCACTTGCTTATTCAAAATATTTGCATGATTTTACCCATAACTAACCACATTAATCAAATCAACCCTTACTATTTCAAAATAATAAATAGAGGAAAATAAATTTCATTTATTAATAATTTGGGGTCTTACAACCTCCCTCCTTATGAAATTTCGCCCTAAAAATCGACGACGACGACTGGTGTTTCAAAAGATGAGAATACCTCGCTTTCATTTCCATTTCCAACTCCTAGGTCATTTCCTCAATAGCATGGTTTCTCTACAAAACTTTAAGTTGTGGTATAACCTCAGACATAGGACATGTTCTTTCCTCTACAAGATCTTGACAGTACCTCTCTCGACGTTAAGTCTTCTATTATCTCGTCCGAGTTTCTAACTCAACGACGTGGTTCGGGTCGTCCACATATTTATGTAACATCGATACGTGAAAAACGTTATGAATACGTCATACTTGGCAGAAAAGCGAGTCTATAGGCCACGATTCCTATTCGATCGAGAATTTCAAATGGATTAATAAATCGAAGGTTTGAGCTTTCCTCACCTCACCGATTCTCGCTTTTGAAATAACAACTTCTTGACCTCCTTCTTCAAATTCATCACTCCGATTGTGTAGCTTGAGCAAATTTTAACTTTATCGATTAAAGTCGATTATACTCAGATATCATCACGTGGGTACCTAGAGTTTTCATCTCCATCTCTATTATTTGTAAATTATACGAAATGAGTGTTTGATAATATCGTACTCAGATCAGATATACGATCTTCTACTCAACACGCCGCCTACCACGCTCGCTTTTCGAGGATAAAGCATGGTCGTAACATGTCTTTGAAATGAGTCTCCTCTTGAGTTCTTCAAGCTCTTCCCATATTCCTTGCTCCATTTCGAATTTTGTATCTCTACGAAGTTAAATTGCGTTAATGGAATAGCGATTCGAGAATATCCTTCAATGAATCTCCGATAATAACCAACTAAGCCTAGAAAGCTACGATTTCGATTACCGACTTAGGTTGTTCTCAATCGTGACTCATATCCCAACCTTGGATAAGACGTTACAATGACACCTATCGCTTTACTATCGCATTTAATATGGTGTCCCCTACGAGAATCTCGCTTTTGCATTCCACAAAGGAAGTCACCAGATAAAGGCTCAGTACCAAATTTATAGTTGAATTTTTAACTCCTCAAGTTCAATAGAGCCATTCAATATGAGATTTTAGAAATGAGTTTTGTAATCGGTTCAAAGTCGATACAAAATTTAATATCGTCTTTGGGAGTAAACCAAGAAATTCTTCAGAAATACGCCAGAAAAATCAATAACAACAGTGAATATTATTCAAAGTCGACGTGTCTTTATTCAAATCCATAACATGGACTAAGAAAACTTGACATCCGTAATAAACGAATGACTTCATGGCTTGATATGAAAATGTTTGACTACAATGGTTTGATTGCTTGAATTCAATAACAAAAGTTGCTTAGAATATGAAAACTAACAACCTTACGTAAAGTAATCAATTTCGCATGTGAGTAGTTAACCTTAAAATCACATCCAAAGCAAATATCTATATAGAAATAAGGTTAACTGTGTAATGTGATAGTGCCAACTGAATCAAGCAAAATTTCTAAACAACGGATGTAATGAAAGTTTCTCCTAACTGAGTCTCCATAAATATGTCAAAGTCTAATTTCTCCGTAGTCAAGTTCAAACGTTGAGCGCAAAAGCAAGAGAGATAAAAGAATGGGTAGAATCCCAGATTCAGTAAGGTATAAACTTCGCAAGAATTTATAATTAACTAACCTGGTATAACTTCGTTCGTTTCTCACATTTTGACCGGCCACGACAAACACTCTTCCAGAACCGTTGACTTTGACTTTTTTCGGGACATCCTTTTCGAGTCACCATTCCTCACTGGATCTGGTTTCGATATCGCATAATCTCGAGCGATATGTCCTTCTTTTCCACAATTATAGCATACCTTAAATCGTTGTCAGGCGTTTGGGTTGATATATCCCTCTTTCTCGCATTTGTAACATACCACCGATTGGTCTTTCTCTCCTCGAAACCGGCCACATCAAGCGCCGACGTCTTCACATGGTCGTTGTTGAATCTCCTCTTTTAAAATCTCCTCCCGACTCGCTTCTTCTATTTTTATGGCCACGATTACCACCAGAGTGGTTACCGCTTTGTCCGTATTCTTCTTTCTCCGCTGGTTATCGTTATTCGATGATCGCTATCTTCTAGATGATCCTCTGGTTATGGTCCCTCTACAATGAATGTACTCGTTATCTCACTCTAACAATCGAGCCCTGCTGACAACAATCGAATAGAGAGAAAATTTATGAGAAATGAGATATCGACGACGCCGGGTTTCAAACCTCTCAAACATCCGCGCCATACGCTCCTCATTCTCCACCAAATGAGGTGCAAAACTCGATAACTCCGCTGAACTTCGCCTCGTCTCGGGACACCGCCATGTTATTCTCGCCTCGGCCTAATAAACTCCACTTCCTTCATATAGATTTAACACTTTTCAGAAAGTATTTTTCATTAAATAGTTTCGAAATGTCTCCACGACACATCTTGAGTGCGGTGGATGGGTACGCTTCACATGATTCCCACCAAGAATCACCGCCACGGAACATAAAGGTGGCGAATGGAACCTTCGTTTCTCTCCGCATCCCAAGACATCGAATATCTTGGTAATTTGCTTGACCCATGTTTCCGCCATGATCGGATCCGGCTTTCCTTAAATTTTGGTGGTCCCAACTCTTCGAATCGCTTGGCGTGGACAACCCATGAATTGCTATCATTTCTCCTCAGATTTTGAACACGAAGTCTCCTCGTCTCGATTTTTGCATGAACTGCAAAAGCTTCTAAACATCCCTCGCTCATCATCTCGCCGGTGGTGTTGTTTCACAGAGGTACATTGCCACTGTTGACGCTCTCCTCGTTGGTAAAAGACAGCATCTCCACGGACTCATTTACTCCATGTTAATATTCTCAATCGACATTCTCGAGATCATCGTCATAAACAAGGGTTAATTAAGGAAATCAATATATCACATAATATCCCTATATACGACTAACTAACAAATAAGCTTAGGTAGGACACACTCAACAAGGATTTACTCGCCTCCCCTCCTAGTTCTATTCCCGATCTCCGCCAGAGATCATATCCCTAAGCTCGATATTAATCATGACGCCCCAAAATAGGTCCATTCCATCCAACCTATTCTCGAGTCGCCAAATACATGGTATAGAAATAACTACAACTTTATTATTACAACATATAACTGTGAGTTTAAATACGAGATATTGCCATCTGTATAATATCCACAAGCAAATAAATCCACATCATAATTATTGATACATTATTTTACAAAATGGTGAGGACTACTAAACAACTCTCTCTAGAACCTTCATTCCATACCCCACTAAGTACTCGCTACATTCTCGCCTCCTTAGAAGAAAAATGGAACAAAAAGGAAAAGGTGAGCTCAACTAGCCCAAGAAGAATATTATGACTAAGATAATATACAACAAATTATCGTTAGTCTTCAACAGGAAAAATCTAATAGAATACAATAGACAAAACCGCTTTTAAATCAACAATCATAATGGAAACAACAATTCATTGTAAGAGTTTAGTAGAGAATGCAAACTACTATCTTCTATATATGAATTTAAAAGTTCATCGTCGATATTTTATCCCTATAACATCAATCAATATATCTGGAATCAAATATCCATCTTTGCACTACAAGCCAAAGATATTCATCAGTTGGTCATGTTCATCTAAACACTTGTTCATCTTTGCACTATGAGCCAAAGATATTAATCAGTAGGTCATGTTCATCTCAACACCTGTTCATCTTTGCACTACGGGCCAAAGATATTCATCAAGAAATCATTCATCTTTGCACTACAGGCCAAAGATATTTAGTAATATCATCATTTAGGACTGAGGATGATGAAAAGTATTCCAAAGAAAACGAATCCAGTGAAACAAAAGAACAAATATTAAGTATTCGTATTTTAAACAATCCAAGTTCAAAAATACTTCATAAGTAATCAGAGTGGAGTAAAATTCAAGAATGATCAAAACATGGATACAATCAAAGCTAGTATCCAGAATAGATATTTTGGACAAAAAGAAGAAATTTCATTTTTGGTGAATAAGTACAGATTCATGAATAGTTGTCAGATATTTGAATAAAGGTCGATACGTGAATAAGAATCTCGACACCAAAAGATAGAAATTTCACAAAAACATCATCACGCTTCGTGAATAGTACTCATGAATAAGAACTCGTGAATAGTAACTCATGAATAGTAAGAATCGTGAATAGTAACTCCGAATAAGAACTCACTTAATAGTAACTCGTGAATAAGTAACTCATGAATAAGAACTCATGAATAAGAACCCCACCATGAAAAAGTTCCAAATTTGATAAAAGTTTCAACCAATATTTCAAAGATAATGATATTGAAGAAATAATATCATTTGAGAAGAAAATAACATCCCTTACCTCGAAAAGACAAGATCTTAGTCAAAACAGGATATAAAGCTATGACTTGAACTTGCAAGTAGTATAGCAATACTCAAAGTATACTCAAAATACTCACAAGAATATGCTCGATAATATAGAGAGAAAACTTGATTTTAGTGTGTTTTTCAATTCTAACCTAAGCACCCAATTTATAGGAAAATGCTTAGAACACCAAAGTAGAAAATTTAATAAATTAATATTATAATTTTTCCACAACTTCATACTTACACTAACAATATGAATTCAGCCTCCTAATCACATGTTAAATGAGTTTCAAAATGAAAAAACGTTTTCTAATTTAAAATAATTTAAACTTCCAAAAATCAATTATTTTGAGCTTCTAACTTCAATAATTCATAATAAATAGCCCTTTTATCGTAAAATTTTGATCTCGCAATAATTAATTATTCACAAATAATATTATAGAATCACAAGATCGGCAACCGTGCCGCTTCGTGAAAGAGGGACTTTCCAATAAGGATCTCTCCTTACTCTTGGCGCATTAATTAGGTGACCAAACCTCTTCTTCGATGTAACTTTCTAGACATTGCCAATAATGTTATCTAATAATATTATTCGAGATAATATGAATTATTGCTTCGATAATGGAAAATACTATGTAATGACAATTTATTGAAACAACAAAGAATATAAAATATCAATGCAAAGAATTATTGAATCAATAAAATAAAATCTTGAATAGTAATTCATCGTAACAATTATCGAGTAGTGCCTTCTTTACGTAATAATCAATAATTGGTGCAATACTGCAGTGCTTCTTGCTCAACAACGCCAGATTAGTGTGTTTTAATTAACCGGGTATTCCAACAAGATTATCTGTGAATAACTACACCGTTATTTATAAACAACTTATATTTGTCGTTTTCTTCATCCAATCGCTTTTCAGTTATGGGGCCCATAAAGATTGCTGGCAGTCATTTAATATTCCCGAAAAGATTTAATATTCCACGACCAAACGAATATTCCCGACAATAATGAATATTTTATAACCACTTGCTTATTCGAAATATTTATGCATTTTACCCATAACTAACCACATTAATCAAATCAACCCTTACTATTTCAAAATAATAAATAGAGGAAAATAAATTTTATTTATTAATAATTTGGGGTCTTACAGAAGTGGTCAGGACGACAAGGCTGCCAAGCTGGTGAAGATGGCAGACGAAATAGATAAAGCTTTGGAGGTTCTCTTGAAGCAGAGCGAAGATATAGCTGAACATTTGCTTCGGATTAGGAGTTGAAGGATTTAGGCGTCCAATTACGTGTGAGATCCCGGATGGCAGAGCTGGAGCAGATGCTTCGGATGGTAGAGCTAAAGAACGAGGCGTCCAATTATGTCCAGTCTGAAAGACGTAGTAAAGTAGTCTATACACTTTGAAGACATGTCTCAAGATGATCCTCATGACCGAAGAAGACCAAGGAATCATAGTACTCCTGAGCATCCGAAGAGGGTACCTTACTCTATCGGTTATCGGGATTATGGTCGCAGCAGACGAATAAGTTGATCCAAAGAGTATACACCTTAGAATACAAATAAGGCATTCTGCCTCGAGTATTCTCACCACAGTGACAAAAATCTCCACCGAAATAGATCCAGAAATCACACTCCCGAGAATCCACTGAGGGCACACCGCCCTGTGGGTACTTGTCTTCGGAGAAATCCATCTAAAGCTGCAAAAGACCGGACCGTTCAGAAGAAGCTTTGAGGAGGTTTATGTCCCAATCAGCAGAAGCAGAGCTCATGGATGTTGTGTGCAGACAAATATTCTACTTGCCAATCAAGTCATAATTTGGTCAAGTTCAGATTCAGCACAAAAGATTCACTTTTTCACAATTGATATTCTTCCTATTTGTCCTAAGTTCACAATGGTGTAAGGAGGTATGGTCGGACTCGCTGGCCATTCGATGGCAGCCTATTTATTTGTTACCCCGTGTGGTAGACAAATCCTATGGTCCTTTTAATATTGTTTTTACCAAGGGTGGTAAATGTGACGCCCCCAAAATAGGTATACATCACCCATTCTGAGTTGTCAATACATGGTACAGAAACAACTACAACTTTATTATTACAACAGTAAAACTGTGAGTTTGAATACAAATATTATCTTCTAGACAATATCTATACTTAAATAAATCCTCATCACATTTATTGATACATTATTTTACAAAAATGGTGAGGACTACTAAACAACTCTCTCTAACCTTCATTCCATACCTCGACTGCATACTCGCTTATATTCTCGCCTCCCGAGAAGAAAATGGAACAAAAGGAAAAGGTGAGCTCAACTAGCCCCAATAAAGAATATTATGACTAAGATAATATACAACAAATTATCGTTAGTCTTCAACAGGGAAAAATCTAATAGAATACAATAGACAACAAGTTTTAAATCAATATTCGCAGCGGAAATAATAATTCATTAGAAGAGTTAAGTAGAGAATGCAAACTGTAAGACCCCAAATTATTAATAAATAAAATTTATTTTCCTCTATTTATTATTTTGAAATAGTAAGGGTTGATTTGATTAATATGGATAGTTATGGGTAAAATACGTAAATATTTCGAATAAGCAAGTTGTTATAAAATATTCATTATTGTCGGAAATATTCGTTTGGTCGTGGAATATTCGATCTTTGTCGGGAATATTAAATGTGACGACGCGATCTTTTGTGGGCCCCAAAGCTGAAAGCGATTGGATGAAGAAAACGACAAATATAAGTTGTTTATAAATAACTGCGTAGTTATTACAATTAATATCGTGGGAATACCCGATGGTTAAAACACACTAATCACTGGCATTGTTGAACAAGAAGACACCAGATTGCACCAATTATTGATTCTTACGTAAGAAGGCACTACTCAATAATTGTTACATTAATTATCGCTCAAAGATTTTATTTTATCGATTCAATAATCACGATTGATATTTTATATTACCGTTGTTTCAATAAATTGTCATTACACAAGTATTTTCCATTATCAGAGCAATAATTTATATTATCTGAATAATATTATTGGATAACATTATCGACAATGTCTAGAAAGTTCTCTCAAGGAGAGGTTTGGTCACCTAATCAGGCTACCAAGAAGAGAGAGATCCTTATCGAAAGCCCTCTTTCCGGGAATGGCCCGGTTGCCAAGATCTTTGTGATTCGTAATATTATTTGTGAATAATTAATTATTGATTTATATGATGAGAAAAATATTGATATAGATGGAGAAAATTTTTAATGTGACAATTGTTGAAAATTAATATTTTATCTTTTTCTGATAAAATAATTTATTTAAACATATTATTTTAATAATATATTAACGGTGATATTTTTATAATGAATGTGGGATATATGAGTATTTTTGTGGCATTAAATGTTTAACACATATTTTGTGTATTGGTGGACACAATTATTGACCGAAATTTGATTATAGCCTGTAAAATCGCCCGTTTGTGGATTTCGATCAATTTCTGTTTGGAATTTGGAAAAACTTTCTTCTGCAAAGTTGTAGAGAATTGAATTTCCTATAAACAGGTGCAAGATTCGAATTTTCTGACAAAAGGGCTATTTATTATGAATTATTGAAGTTCTGAAGTTCCAAAATAATTAATTTTTGAAGTTTTAAATATTTTTTTTACAAAAAACTTTTTTTGCATGTGTGAGGTATGTGTTCAATTCATTGAATTTCAGATTCAAAGGTGTGCGTGAAGATTATATATATATATATATATATATATATATATATATATTAATATTTTAATAAATTTTCTACTTTGGTGTTCTAAAGATTTTCTATAAATAGGTGCTTAGGTTAGAATTGAAAATCACACCGTAAATCAAGTTTTCTCTCTATATTATCGAAGCGTATTCTTGTGAGTATTTTGAGTGTTGCTATACTATGCGGCAAGTTCAAGTCATAGCTTTATATCCTGTTTCAACTGTAAGTACTCGCTTTCGAGGTAAGTGGATATTATTTTTTTCGTAATGATATTATTTCTTCAATATCATTATGTTGAAATATTGATCCAAGTTTGTTATCAAATTTGGAACTTTGGTGTCCGAAGTTACTATTCACGATACTCATGACTATTCACGATATACGGTATTATTCACGAATACGGCACTATTCATTGAAAAATGAAAAATTTTCTTTTCTTCCAAAATATCTATTCTGGATACTAGCTTTGATTGTATCCATGTTTTGATCATTCTTGAATTTTACACCCCTATGATTATTTTTGAGGTATTTTTGGACGTGGATAAAACAAAGTACGAATCCTTAATCCTTAATCCTTAATCCTTGTCATTTTGTTTCTTTGGATTCGTTTTTTAAAAATATTTTTCATCATCCTCGCCTTAAATGATGATATTATTGAATATCTTTGGCCCGTAGTGCAAAAGATGAATGATTTCGATGAATATCTTTGGCCAGTAGTGCAAAGATGAACAGTGTTTAGATGAACACGACTAATCGATGAATATCTTCGGGCTGTAGAGTGCAAAAGATGAATATTTGATTCCGTATATATATTGATTGATATTATGGGGATAAAAGATAAAGGCGATGAACTTTTAAATTCATACATGTAAGATAGTAGTTTGCATTCTCTACTTAACTCTTCTAATGAATTATTATTATTTTGCGAATATTGATTTAAAAGTTGTTGTTTATCAGTATTCTATTAGATTTTTCCTTATCAAGACTAACGATAATTTGTTGTACATTATCTTAGTCATAATATTCTTTTATCGGGCTAGTTGAGCTCACCCTTTTCCTTGTTGTTCCATTTTTCTTCTCGAGGAGGCTAGAATGTAGCGAAAGTACTAGTGGGGTATGGAATAAAGGTTCTAGAGAGAGTTGTTTAGTAGTCCTCACCATTTTGTAAAATAATGTATCAATAATTATGATGGGGATTTATTTGCGTGTGGATATTGTCTCAGATGGCAATATCTCGTATTTAAACTCACAGATTTATATGTTGTAATAATAAAGTTGTAGTTGTTTCGCATCATGTATTGACAACTAAGAATGGGTGATGTATACCTATTTTGGGGGCGTCACACAAACTACTATCTTCTATGTATGAATTTAAAAGTTCATCGCTCATCTTTTATCCCCGTAACATCAATCAATATATATCTAGAATCAAATATTCATCTTGACTACAGCCAAAGATATTCATCACCGGGTCATGTTCATCTAAACACGTGTTCATCTTTGCACTACGGGCCAAAGATATTCATCAGAAATCATTCATCTTTGCACTACAGGCCAAAGATATTCAATAATATCATCATTTAAGATCGAGGATGATGAAAAATATTTTTTAAAGAAACGAATCCAAAGGAAACAAAATGACAAGGATTAAGGATTAAGGATTCAGACTTTGTTTTATCCATGTCCAACAATACCTCAAAAATAATCATAGTGGTGTAAAATTCAAGAATGATCAAAACATGGATACAATCAAAGCTAGTATCCACAATAGATATTTTGGACTTAAAAGAAGAAATTTCATTTTTCTATGAATAAAGGTCGATTCGTGAATAGTGTCAGATACGTGAATAAAGGCCGATAATACGTGAATAAGAATCTCGACACCAAAAGTTCCAAATTTGATAACAAACTTCAGATCAATATTTCAACATAATGATATCAAGAAATAATATCATTACTTAAAAATAATAATAACCCTTACCTCAGAAAGACAAGACTTTTAGTTAAAACAATTCGAATATAAAGCTATGACTTGAACTTGCATCAGATAGCAACACTAAAAATACTCACAAGAATACGCCGATAATATAGAAAGAGAAAACTTCAGCTTCGTGTGATTTTCAATTCTAACCCAAGACCCTATTTATAGAAAATGCTTGTAACACCAAAGTAGAAAATTTATTAAATATTATTATATTTTTCCAAAATCTCATACGAACACTTCTTCCAACTGATTTCAGCCTCTATCACATGTTATATAAGGGCCTCAAAATGAAAAACACGTTTTTGTAATTAAAAATATTTTAAACTTCCAAAAGTTAATTATTTCGGAGCTTCAGAACTTCAATAATTCACAATAAATAGCTCTTTTGTCAGAAAATTCGAATCTCGCGAATTTTTATAGGAAATTCCATTATCTACAACTTTACAGAAGGAAGTTTTTCCAAATTCCAAACAAAAATTGATCGAAATCCACAAACGGGCGATTTTACAAGCTATAATCAAATTTCAGTCAAGAAATGGGGTCCACCGACACATAAAATGTGATTTAAATATTTTTGGTAACAAAAATACTCCTCCTCCACATATACTCATATATCCCACATTTATCGTAAAAATATCATCATTATTATATAATTAAAATATAATATTATATTTAAATGAATTATTTTATCGTAAAAGATAAAATTTCAATTTTAACAATTGTCACATTAAAATTTTCTTCATCTATATCCACATAAAATTAATATTTTCTCATCATATGAATCAATAATTAATTATTCACAAATAATATTACAGTAATCACAATATCGACAACCGTGAAGTTCCTAAAGAAGAGGGCTTTCAATAAGAATTTCTCCTCACTCGGGCCAGCAATTAGGTGACCAAACCTCTCCTTAGTATGTAACTTTCTAGACATTGCGCAATAATGTTATCTAATAATATTATTCAGATAATATGAATTATTGCTTCGATAATGAAAATACGTGTAATGACAATTATCAAACAACAAAGAATATAAAATATCAACGCAAAGAATTATTAAATCAATAAAATATCGAATAAGAATTATCGTAACCATTATTGAGTAGTTCTTTCACGTAAGAATCAATAATTGGTGCAATACCGTAGTGCACCGTGTTTTAACCAACCGAGTATTTTAACAAGATTAATGTGAATAACTACGCCGTTATTTTTAAACAACTTATATTTGTCATTTTCTTCATCCAATCGCTTTTTGTTATGGGGCCCATACATGGCTGAGCCGTTGTATTTAATATTCCCGACAAAGATTTAATATTCCACCACCAAACGAATATTCCCCACAACAATGAATATTTTATAACCACTTGCTTATTTTGAAATATTTCATGATTTTACCCATAACTATCCACATTAATCAAATCAACCCTTAATATTTCAAAATAATAAATAGAGAAAATTAAATTTCATTAATAACAAGTTGGGGTCTTACATCCTCCCTCCTTATGAAATTTCATCCCTAAATCGACGACGACTGTGTTTTGAAAAGGTGAGGATACCTCGCTTTCATTTTCGCTTTCCAATTCCCTGTGTCATTTCTCTATAAAGCATGATTCCTCCACAAAACTTTAACTTGTGGTATGATCTTTGTGCGTAGGGACATGCTCCTTCCTATCCAAGATCTCGACAGTACCTCATCATCACGTTAAGTCTTCTACTATCTCGTCCGGTTCTAACTCTATAACGTGGTCGGGTCTTTCATATATTTATTTAAGCATGATATGTGAAACACATTATGAACACGAGACATACTCGGAGGTAACGCGAGTCTATAGGCTACATTTCCTACTCGGTCAAGAATTTGAAATGGACCAATAAATCGTGGATCGAGCTTTCCTCTCTTCCCAAATCTTGTAACTCCCTTCCATGGAGCTACACGCAACAATACGTGATCCCCAATACTAAATTTCACGTCTTTTCGATGAAGATCTCGTGATAACTCTTTTGTCGATCTTGTGCCGCTTCAGTATACGCTTGTCAATCATTTGGATCTTTTCCGTAGTCATACGCATCAACTCGGGTCCCAACAATGTTACTTCACCTACCTCGTCCCAACATACCGGAGAGCGACATTTCGGCCCATATAATGCTTCAATGGAGCCACACCTATACTTGTCTCGATAACAGCTTGTTGTAGGAGAATTCCATCAATGGTAAATACTTATCCTAACCGCCTCAAGTTCAGGACACGTAGTCTTAATAAATCTTCAAGAGTTTGAATAGTCCTCTCTCGATAGTCCATCTGCTTTGAGGATGGTATGCCGAATCAATCAGAACTGCGCCCATAGCTTTTTGCAAGCTAACCCAAAATCTTGAAGTGAATCTTGGGTCACGATCCAAACTATGGATACCGGCATGCCATGCAACCTCACAATCTCATTTACATATATACTAAAGAAGACGTTCAAGGAATAAGTCTCCCCGACGGCAAGAAATGAGTAAGCTTGGTTAATATATCAACAATAACCCTAATAACATTGATGCCTTGAGAAACCGTAGGAAGACCCAGAACTAAATCCATGGTAATGTGTTTCCACTTCCATTTCGTAATCTCAAGTGGTTGCAACGGACCTTAGGTACTAGATGTCCTACTTTTACACGCCGACAAGTTAAACACATCGAGATAAACTTTGCAATCTCTCTCTTCATATTGTTCCACCAAAATATATGTCAAGATCACGATACATTTTGGTACTTCCGTGATGGATTACAAATGGTGTATGTGTGCTCCATTATAATCTTGTACTTCAATTCGTAGTCGTTAGGGACACAAAGTCCGGAGAGACTCAAGTATTCCTAATTCATCATTCTCGCGCTCGAATAGCACCTTCTTGTACTTTTTTTTCTTCATACGACGATTCCGGCCTGTGGCTCGAGCAACCTTAACTTTTTCTATTAAAGTTGGCTCTACGCGATACTTGACATCATTGCACTCATTCCTCGTGATATGATCTTCTACTCAACGCGTCACCTACCACGCTCGCTTTTCCGGGATGGTATCAATAGTGTGGTCGTAATCTTTCAACAACTCAAGCCAACGCTATTGCCGCATGTCGAGTTCCTTTACAGAAAGAAATATTTGAGGCTTTTATGGTCCTAATATATCTCCACTTTCTCACCATTTAGATAGTGCCTCCAGATCTTTAAATGAAAACGATCGTTGCTACTAACTCTAGATCACGAGTAGGATAATTCCTCTCATACTCTTTAAGTTGTCGAGGCATAAAGCTATGACTTTCCCACGTTGCATTTGAGAACACATCCTAACCCTTTGCCTCAAGCATCGTTCAGAGATAACAAATCCATCCGAACCAGATGATATTGTTGTAAACAAAATAAATAAGTCTCCTCTTAAGCTCTCGAAACTCTTCTCACATTCTTCGCTCCAAACGAATTTTGTATCCTTCCGAAGTTACCGGGTTAATGGAGTAGCGATTTGAGAAAACCCTTCCACTAATCTCCGATAATAACCAAATTAAGCCCAAAACTACACGATTGATTTCACCACCCGATTTTCATTGCTCCCTAACTTCAGATTGCTTCAATCTTCACGGATCAACAGATACTCCATGTTTCGACACCACGCGCCCAAGGAATGCTACTTGCTCAAGCCGTAACTCTCATTTCTTCAACTTGGCATAAAGCTTGTTTTCACGAAGCCTTTGGAGTACCAAATTTTCAAATGGTGCTCATGATCTTCACGGCTTTTGGAATATATGAGGATGGCATCAATAAAGACAACAACGAATTGATCCAAATATTCCTTGAATACTCGATTCATCATATCCATGAAAGTCGCAGGAGCATTAGTCAATTCGAAAGACATGACTAAGAATTTATAATGCACGCATACCTAGTTCTAAAGCGCGCCTTTGAATATCCTCAATTCTAATCTTCACCGATGATATCCGTAATCTAAGATCGATCTTTGAAAAAAAATTGTGCCCTTGCAATCGGGTCAAACAAGTCATCAATACGAGGTAGAGGATACCAATTCTTGATGGTGACATGGTTCAATTCCCGATAATCAATATAAAGTCGCATACCCCGCCTCTTCTTCTTAAAGAATAAAACAGAGCACCCCAAGGAGATGTACTAGAACGAATGAAACCGATGTCCAACAATTTCTCAGAGTTGGACCTTTAACTCCTCAAGTTCAATAGGGCCATTCGATATGGGGTTTTAGAAATGAGCTTTATACCGTGTTCAAGATCAATAAAGAATTCAACTTCACGCCCGGGGTAGACCGGAAGTTCTTCAGTGAAATACGTCCGAAAGTCAATAACAACAGAATATTATTCAAATTTGACGTGTCTTTATTCAAATCCATAACATGGGCTAAGAAAGCTTGACATCCGCTTTTCAATAAACGAATAGCTTTATGATTAGATATAATGTTGATTGATTTTAATGGTTTAGTTGCTTGAATTTGCATAACAAAGTTAGTTAGGAATATAAAACTAACAACCTTATTTAAAACAATCAATTTTGGTAGTTAACCAATCAATCCCTAAAATCACATCAAAAGCAAAGTATCTTTAAAGAGATAAGGTCAATGTGTAAGGTGATGGTGCCAACTTCAATCAAACAAGATTTATAAACAGTGGATGTGATGAAAGTTTCTCCCAACGGAGTTTCCACAGATAGTCAAAGTCTAATTTTTTCAAGTCAAGTTTAAACGTTGAGCACAAGTAGAGAGATAAATGAATGGGTAGCACCCCAGATCAAGTAAGGTATAAACTTCGCAAGAATTTATAAATATCTTACCCGTGATCACCTCGTTTGGGTTCCTCGATTTTGACCTACCACAACAAACGCTTCTTCCAGAACCGCTGACTTTGACTTTTCGGGATGATTTTTTGAGTCACCGTCCTCAATGAACTAGGTTTCACTACCGCATATCTCGAGCGATATGTCCTTCTTTTCCACAATTATAGCATACCTTGAACTGTTAGGACCAGTTTTGACTAATATGTCCTCTTCCGTGATTTATAAAGATATGACCGGTGGTCGTTCTCCTCCCTTAGAACCGGGCCTTGTCACTGCTGTCGTTTTTCACATTGTCGTTGTTGAATCTCCTTTTAAAATCTCCTCCCGATTCGCTTCTTCTATTCTCACGGCCATTATTACCACCAAAGTGGTTACCATTTTTGTCCGTCTTTTTTTTTCATTTTGCACTTTGTGCCAAAGATATTCACAAATATCATCATTTAAGACCGAGGATGATGAAAATATTTTGAAGAAACGAATCCGGTGAAACAAAATGACAAGGATTAAGGATTCAGTACTTTTGTTTTATCCATGTCCAAAAAATACCTCAAAAGTAATCATAGTGGTGTAAAATTCAAGAATGATCAAAACATGGATACAATCAAAGCTAGTATCCACAATAGATATTTTAGATTTAAAAGGAAAATTTTTATTTTTCGATGAATAGTTCCAGATTCGTGAATAAGGTCGATACGTGAATAAAGTCAGAGCACGTGAATAAGAATCTCGACACCAAAAGTTCCAAATTTGATAAGAACTTCAGATCAATATTTCAAAGATAATGATATTAAAAAATAATATCATTACGAAAAAAAAAATATCCTTACTCGAAAGATCAAGATTTAAATTAAACACCTGGATATAAGCTATGACTTGAATGCCTTTGATATAGCAATACTCAAAATATACTCAAAATACTCACAAGAATACGCTCGCTGATAATATAGAAAGAGAAAACTTCAGCTTTCTTGTGTGATTTTCAATTCTAACCCAAGACCCTATTTATCGAAAATGCTGTAACACCAAAGTAGAAAATTTATTAAATATTATTATATTTTTCCAAAATCTCATACGAACACTTCTTCCAACTGATTTCAGCCTCTATCACATGTTACATAAGGGCCTCAAAATGAAAAACACGTTTTTGTAATTAAAAATATTTTAAACTTTCAAAAATCAATTATTTCGGAGCTTCGGAACTTCAATAATTAACAATAAATAGCCCTTTTGTCAGAAAATTCGAATCTTGCGACTTTTTATAGGAAATTCCATTATCTACAACTTTTCAGAATAAAGTTTTTCCAAATTCCAAATAGAAATTAACCGAAATCCATAAACGGACGATTTTACAAACTATAATCAAATTTCAGTCAAGAAATGGGGTCCACTGACACATAAAACATGATTTAAATATTTTTGGTAACAAAAATACTCCTCCTCCACATATACTCATATATCCCACATTTATCGTAAAAATATCATCATTATTATATAATTAAAATATAATATTATATTTAAATAAATTATTTTATCAGAAAAAGATAAAATTTTAATTTTCAACAATTGTCACATTAAAAATTTTCTCCATCTATATCCACATAAAATCAATATTTTCCTCATCATATGAATCAATAATTAATTATTCACAAATAATATTATGTAATCACAATATCGACAACTGCATAGCGGTTCGTGAAAGAGGGGCTTTCCAATAAGAATTTTTCCTTATCGGCGCGCAATTAGGTGACCAAACCTCTCCTCGATGTATCTTTCTAGACATTGCCAATAATGTTATCTAATAATATTATTCAGATAATATGAATTATTGCTTCGATAATGAAAAATACCGTGTAATGACAATTATCAAACAACAACAATATAAAATATCAACGCAAAGAATTATTAAATCAATAAAAATACCGAAGCAAGAATTATCGTAACCATTATCGAGTAGTGCCTTCACGTAAGAATCAATAATGGTGCAATATCGTGCTGCTATTGTGTTTTAACCATAGAAGTATTTTAACAAAGATAATGGTGAATAACTACGCCTGTTATTTTTAAACAACTTATATTTGTCATTTTCTTCATCCAATCGCTTTTCGTTATGGGGCCCATACATGGTCAATACCAATGCATTTAATATTCCCGACAAAGATTTAATATTCCACGACCAAACGAATATTCCCCCCTACAACAATGAATATTTTATAACCACTTGCTTATTTTGAAATATTTGCGTATTTTACCCATAACTATCCACATTAATCAAATCAACACTTACTATTTCAAAATAATAAATAGAGAAAATTAAATTTCATTAATAACAAGTTGGGGTCTTACAATAAATCAATGGGCACCGAAGTAAGGAGGTATGGTCGAACTCGCTGGCCATTCTATAGTAGCCTTTTTGGCAGGAGTGTCCTTATGGGTTTGATTTACCGCGAGTGGTAAACAAATTCCACGGTCCTTTTTTATATTATTTTCACCCCGAGTGGTAAATCAATGGGCACCGAAGTAAAGAGGTATGGTCGGACTCGCTGGCCATTCGATGGCAGCTTTATTGGCAGGAGTGTCCTTATGAATTTGTTCTACCCCGAGTGGTAAACAAATTTCATGGCCCTTATAAAATTGTTCTACCCCGAGTGGTAAACAAATGTCCTTATATATTTGTTCTACCCCGAGTGGTAAACAAGATCTTGATGGTGCAAGGAGGATCAGCCGAATTCACCTTACGCATGATCTATCTCACACTTCGGTAACGATAAGTATGCATTACTTTATTTTGTTCAAGTGTTGAGTTCGGATTATATTATTATTGTTCTTAACTGTTATATAATTTGCTTGATTATTGACAAACAATTTAAGATATGAGGTACCTGTGCATTTTTTACGTTGATGAATGATGAATTATTGACAAGAAATGTTCACCCAGAAGTAATAAGGCATGAAGTTGATATTTCATTAATATTAACTGTTCACATAAAGTTAGAATTTTTGCAGAAAGTTCTACAACTAAAGGTAAAAGGGAGGTCATCTTCAGGCTTCTTCCTTGTCGAACACCGTCGTCTAAAGAGTCTTGAAAAGATAGTTCTACCTTGGCCGCGACAGTCTTTTTCTTGCCTTTACTTCGGCAGATTTCATATCATTTGGCATATATATGGACGATCTCATCGTTCAGCTCGGCGGATTTTCTGTATTCTGCTTGGATCTCCTTACAAATATCTTCGGTCAGTGGTAGATCCAAGTTGGGCCCGAAGTTATCGGAGTTCCTCTTCAAGCTTTTGACAAAGTGTTATATATCTTGCTTCTTTAGCGTGGATATTGTTATTTTGCTTCGCCAGGCTCTGATTGGACTCGGACAGATCTTCATTCTTCTTCGTCAAAATTTCATTCTTCGAAAGCAGGTCCACATTTATGTAAGACCCCAACTTGTTATTAATGAAATTTAATTTTCTCTATTTATTATTTTGAAATAGTAAGGGTTGATTTGATTAATGTGGATAGTTAAGGGTAAAATACGCAAATACTTCAAAATAAGCAAGTGGTTATAAAATATTCATTGTTGTTGGGAATATTCGTTTGGTCGTGGAATATTCAGACTTGTCGGGGAAGAATATTTATACGATTACCACAAGCAGCCCATGTGTGGGCCCCATAGCGAAAGCGATTGGATGAAGAAAACGATAAATATAAGTTGTTTAAAATAACGGCGTAGTTATTGTTAATTAATCTTGTTAAAATACTCGGTGGTTAAAACACAAGAATACACACGGTATTGCACCAATTATTGATTCTTACGTAAGAAGGCACTACTCAATAATGGTTACTGATGTAATTCTTATTCAAGATTTTATTGATTTAATAATTTTGCGTTGATATTTTATATTGTTGTTGTTTCAATAATTGTCATTACACAATTATTTTCATTATCGAAGCAATAATTCATATTATCTCGAATAATATTATTAGATAACATTATTGGCAATGTCTAGAAAGTTACGTCTAAGGAGAGGTTTGGTCACCTAATTGCGGCGCCAAGAAGGAGAAATTCTTATTCGAAAGCCCCTCTTCCCTGAACTGCACTGGTTCACAATATGTGATTCGTAATATTATTTGTGAATAATTAATTATTGATTCATATGATGAGGAAAATATTGATTTTATGTGGATATAGATGGAGAAAATTTTAATGTGACAATTGTTGAAAATTGAAATTTTATCTTTTTCCGATAAAATAATTCATTTAAATATATTATTATATTTTAATAATATAATAATGGTGATATTTTTACAACGAATGTGGGATATATGAGTATACTGAGGAGGAAGAGTATTTTGTTGCAATAAATGTTTAAAACATGTTAAACATGCTCGGTGGACCCCATTTATTGATCGAAATTTGATTATAATGTAAATAAATCGCTTCGCTTATGGATTTCGGTCAATTTTATTTGGAATTTGGAAAAACTTTCTTCCGCAAAGTTGTAGAGAATTGAATTTCCTATAAAAACTCGCAAGATTCGAATTTTCTGATGAAAGGGCTATTTATTATGAATTATTGAAGTTTCGAAGCTCCGAAATAATTGATTTTTGGAAGTTTAAAATATTTAAAATTAGAAAAACGTTTTTCTTACTTTTTCTAGAATGTGGCATGTGTTTGATGGCTGAAATCAGATTCTAGGCATGCGTAGAAAATTTATATAATTATATTATTAATTTATTAAATTTTTCGCTTTGGTGTTCTAAGCAATTTCCTATAAATAGGTGCTTAGGTTAGAATTGAAAATCACACGTAAATGAAGTTTTCTCTCTATATTATCGGCGTGATTCTTGTGAGTATTTTGAGTATACTTTGAGTATTGTTAGGCGGTGCAAGTTCCCTTCAAAGACTATATATCCTAGATTCAGTGTAAGTCTTAATCTTTCGAGGTAAGGGATGTTATTTTCTTCTCAAATGATATTATTTCTTCAATATCATTATCTTTGAAATATTGGTTGAAACTTTTATCAAATTTGGAACTTTTTCATGTCGGGTTCTTATTCATGAGTTCTTATTCATGAGTTACTATTCACGAGTTACTATTCACGAAAGTACTATTCATGTAAGCGTGAAGATGTTTTTGGGAAATTTCTATCTTTTGGTGTCTGAGTTACTATTCACGATATCGGCACTATTCACGATATCTGACTATTCACCAAAAATAAAATTTCTTCTTTTTGTCAAAATATCTATTCGGATACTAGCTTTGATTGTATCCATGTTTTGATCATTCTTGAATTTTACACCACGATGATTATTTTGAGGTATTTTGAACATGGATAAAACAAAGTACTTAATCCTTAATCCTTAATCCTTGTCATTTTGTTTCTTTGGATTCGTTTATTTAAAAATATTTTTCATCATCCTCACCTTAAATGATGATATTATTGAATATCTTTGGTTCAGTAGTGCAAAGATGAATGATTCTGAAGAATATCTTTGGTAGTAGTGCAAAGATGAGCAGTGTTTAGATGAACATGATTAATCGATGAATATCTTTGGCTCAGAAGTGCAAAAGATGAATATTTGATTCCAGATGTATATTGATTGATGTTACAGGATAAAAGATAGAGCGATGAACTTTTAAATTCATACGAGAGAAGATAGTAGTTTGCATTCTTTACTTAACTCTTCTAATGAATTATTATTTTCACGCGAATATTGATTTAAAATTTGTTGTCTATTGTATTCTATTAGATTTTTCCTGTTGAAGACTAACTGTAATTTGTTGTATATTATCTTAGTCATAATATTCTTTTTTCGGGCTAGTTGAGCTCACCCTTTTCCTTTTTGTTCCATTTTTTTCTCGGGGAGGCGAGAATATAAGCGAGTATTTAGCCTGGGGTATGGAATGAAGGTTTTAGAAAGAATTGTTTAGTAGTCCTCACCATTTTTGTAAAATAATGTATCAATAAATGTGATGAGGATTTATTTGAGTATAGATATTATCAGAAGATAATATTTGTATTCAAACTCACAGATTTTACTATTGTAATAATAAAGTTGTAGTTGTTTCACATACCATGTATTGACAACCCGTAATAGGTGATGTATACCTATTTTTGGGGCGTCACAACCTCCTCCGTCAGCAGCTTCTGGGGTTCTTGGCTTAGCGGGCCATGGTGGTGCTTTGTCTGCAAGCGCTTATTCAAATCCTTCACTTGCTACTTTCTTATGCGATCATTCTCGGTTGTTTGAGTGATTCCCTACCGCCGTCTTTGGTCTTCATGCCTCTTCATGCTTCTCAGCGGCTCACGCTTCGAGACTTTTCGAATCATCGCTAATGTGGTCACAGCTCTTAATAATTTTCCCAATTACAGTGGCACTATTGTCGACATCATGAAGGTCTTTGGAGTTTCTTGGGTCAAGTAGGCCTCGTTTTATAAAAGATTTGGTCCAATGTTTAAGAGGTCTTTTGGTTTGTGTTTCTGGTTTTTTGGTATACTGTGATTGGCCTTGTCTGGTGTTTTATTTTAATCCAAATATATATTTTCAATTCGGTTATTAACCGGATAACCGAATAACTTATTCGGTTATTCGATTAGTACAAAATTCAGTTATTTGTTCGGATACCTAAAACAGGGTATTTTCGGGTTTCGGTTATAACCAAAATTCTGGTTCGGTTCGGTTATTAACCGAATGCTCACCCCTAATCTTATCATATTTCTACACTGCTATTACTATATATTCCCTTCGTTCCTATTTAAATGACGTTTTAGAATTTTCTATTTATCTTTAATTAATTGACGTTTGTTCAAATCTAGGAGAATTAATGATTATTTTTCCAAAATTATCCCTCATTACTCTACCTTTTTTTTGGTACTTTAAACTTTTGTATTATGATAAATTAATAATTTTAGGGTATTATAGACAATTGAGTAATATATTTAATGTTTTCTAATTATTATCTTAATTCTTATGTCTATCTCTAAAATGTCATTTAAATAGGACGAAGGGAGTACGGAGTAAGATTTAAGTCTTCAACCATTGATAGACATGTCACCAATCTACCATGTGGTGTTGGACCATGATTCATGTCGGACCAATCAAATGAGTGCAGTCCAAATAAGTTGAAACAATTACAAGTGCCATATAAATTAACCTCTCATTTTCATTATATAATTCGTTTATGACATAATCAGATATATTAAAAAAATTATTATTATTAATATTAGTTTAAAATTTTATTATTACACATGTATACGTAATTAATTATTTTTTATTCTCTCTCACAATTACTCTCTATTTTTAGTGGTAAAAAGAAAAAAATTAAATATATAAAACATCTTATATTATGAAGAAAAAATTTACTCAAAAAGCGTCTTATATAATGAAAAAATGAGAGAGTAGCATAATTTCTGATCTATTGTGATTGTTGGGGGAAAAACAACCGCCGCCACCCCCACCCCCCCACCCCCAAAAAAAAGAAAAAGAAAAGGGTTAAGTTCAGATGACCACCTGGGGTTTGGGCGGTTTTTCACTTAACCACATGTAGTTAGTAAAGCCTCATTTAAACACCTGACTTTTTGAGGTGAAGTGAAAACGTCACTTTTTCCGTCTAAATTAACTGTGAGTTGACTAATGACTTATTTACCCTCCAATTTCACAATAACAATTGGGGGCGTCCTGCAGTTTTTTTTTTTTTAACCACAATTATAAGAATAAAAAATAAAAATAATAGAAAGCAAGTTTGAACAAAAACTCAGAAAAGAAAGTATATATTTTTATTGAAAAACATCGTAAATAGTTATTGGCAATGTCTAGAAAGTTCTCGCTACAGGAGAGGTTTGGTCACCTAATCAAGGCCAGTAAGAAGAAATTTTATTAGAAAGCCCCTATTTCCAGGGAACCGCTTAGTCATCGGTGATTGTGATTCTATAATATTATTTGTGAATAATTAATTATTGATTTATATGATGAGAAAAATATTCATTTTATGTGAATATAGATGGAGAAAATTTTTAAAGTGACAATTGTTAAAAATTAATATTTTATCTTTTCCGATAAAATAATATTTTATTATATTATTATAATATAATAATGATGATATTTTTACAATGAATGTGGTATATATGAGTATATTTTTGCAAAAGTTATTTAAAACATGTTAAACATGCTCAGAGACCCCATTTCTTCGATCGAAATTTGATTATACTTTGTAAAATCGCCTGCTTATGGATTTCGGTCAATTTCTGTTTGGAATTTGGAAAAACTTTCTTCTGCAAAGTTGTAGAGAATTGAATTTCCTATAAAAAAGACGCGTAATTAGAATTTTCTGATAAAAGAGCTATTTATTATGAATTATTGAAGTTCCAAAGTTCCGAAATAATTGATTTTTGAAAGTTTTAATTGTTTTTAATAACAAAAACGTTTTTTTGATTTAGTTGACTATTGGTGGCTGATGTTGGATCTGATTTAGTGTGCGTAGGAATTTAATATATATATATATATTAATATTTTATTAAATTTTCTGCTTTGGTGTTCTAAGCATTTTCCTATAAATAGGGTGCTTAGGTTTGAATTGAAAATCACACCAGAAACTAAAGATTTCTCTCTCTCTCTCTCTCTATATATATATATATCGAGCGTATTTTTGTAAGTATTTTAGTACTTCGAGTATTGCTATACGGTGCAAGTTCTTTTAGCACTATATCCAAAGATTCCTACGTAAGTACTTATTCTTTCTCGAGGTAAGGAGATTATTTTCTTCATAAATGATATTATTTCTTCAATATCATTATGCCAAAATATTGATTTGAACTTTTTATCAAATTTGGAACTTTTTCATGTCGGGGTTACTATTCATGAGTTACTATTCACGAGTACTATTCACGAAGCATGATGATGTTTTTTGTGAAATTTCTATCTTTTGGTGTCGGAGTTACTATTCACGTATACGACACTATTCACAAATACGACATTATTCACGAAAAAATTAGGTTTTTTCTTCTGTGTCCAAGATTGTCTGTTATGATTCCTATCTTTGATTGGATCTATGTTTTGGTCTTCATTCTTGAATTTTACTCCACTCTGGTTATTTATGAAGTATTTTTGAACTTGGGTTATTTAAAGTACGAATTCTTAATATTTATTCTTTTGTTTCACTGGATTAGTTTTCTTTAAAATATTTTGCATCATCCTCAGTCCTAAATGATGATATAATTGAATATCTTTGGCCTGTAGCGCAAAGATGAATGATTTCTGATGAATATCTTTGGCCTGTAGTGCAAAGATGAATAATTTCTGATGAATATCTTTGGCTCGTAATGCAAAGATGACCTGTTATTGAATATCTTTGGCCTATAGTGCAAAGATGACTTGTTGATGAATATCTTTGGCCTGTAGTGCAAAGATGACTTGTTGATGAATATCTTTGGCCCGTAGTGAAAAGATAATTTTTTTGGTATGATTATGAACAGGAACTGTGATTTGGTATAACCATGATCTTTGATGTTTCAGGTAAAGACAGGTGATGAAAATTATCTTCGTCATGGATGAAAAGAGGAATTTAGAACCACAATTATGATTATGAGTTATTCATATGATTGTGAACCAGAACTGTTGATTGATGTTACAGGGATAAAATATTGTTGGTGGACTTTGAACATGGAGAAGATAATAGACTTTATGGTCTATTTGAATCTTCTAATGGATTGCTCATTCCGCTGCAACTATGGTTGAAAAGTTTTATCATTTACCATATATTCTAAATCTCTGATTTATTACTGATGAAGACTATTGATAATTTATTTATCTTTAGTCATAATATTCTTTACTGAGCTAGTTGTGCTCACCCTTTTGTTTCACAATTCTTTTCAGGTAATAAGAGTGTAATTTGGTTTGTGAGGCGAGGGTACAGAGAGAATAGAATCGGTGGTCTCTAAATTGTGGAGGTTCTCCCCAAAGCGCTTATCGACTTTACCTTTTATGTAAGGTGCCATTGTGACGTGTTATCCAAGTTGGTGTCCGAGTCACAGTTGATATATATTTGTATTTAAACTCATTTTAAGTGTTGTCGTATTTGCACGACAATTATATTAATAAATTGTAGTTGTTTTCTGTACCATGTATTTGGCGACTCAGAATGGGTTGGATGGAATGGACCTATTTTGGGGTTGTCACAAATATTATGAAAGAAAAACACAATTCTTAATAATTCTATTAACTTCAGAAAAATGTGGAAGAAATTGTATTTACAAAATAAAATATGTCTCGATCAATTAAAATAAAGAACAATATGTGATTATATAACAAATCATTTAAAAAACTTAAATAATTTTATAAACCCCATTAAACTAGATGGGTTTGAATTTAAAGTGTTCAAGTTGTTTAATTTGTTTAATTAAGTTAATTTCTTCTATTATTGTATTTAATTTAATACCCCACATTTTCATTTTTTAATTTTTCTAATTCTGTAATTTATTTATATATTTCTCGATAGATTTTTAACGTTTTACTAATTTTTAATTATTTTTAACATTTAAATTTTCTATTTTGACGGCCATATGGACAAATTTGTAGGACCGAGATGTTACTTGAATATTATTTGTTGTGTCTACTCTACGTGGACGATTGGATAAAAATAATATTTTAAAAATTTTTCTCTAAAAGTCAACTTGTTCAGAAGGAATTTGTGACGTTTAATGAAAAATAAGCAGTTCAATGAGTTAACCGCTAAAAAATTTAGTCATGTGATGTATTTGTAAATCGAGATCGAGAACAATGGAGAAAAGTGAATTTAACCATAATTTAAGATAAGCTTGGAACCCGTGTGAGGCAGGGGCTATCTTTCGTAATTATATATTTTTTGTTTATTAAAAAAATTCAATTATAAGTTCCTCTTGTATATTATTATTATATATATAATTATATATATATATATATATATATGATTTTAATGTTTTTATGACTTTTATTTTACTTTATTGTGAGATTCATGCATGTATGTATATATATCTAATTATAATTATATTTATTGTATTTGAACATATATTATTACAATTATGTAATAAGTATTTGAGAATTATAAGTTGATATCCATATCCAAATCCATATTATTATTATTGTTATTAGGACATTAATATTTTTTATAACTTTTTTATATATTTTATTGTGAGATTCATGCATGCATGTATATACATCAACTTATAATTATATATATTCTTTGAATTTGAACATATATTATTATAAATATATAATTTATATTTGAGAATTATAATATGTCATTACTTTGACTATTGATTGATAAATATTATATTTTTAGCTAATGTTAGGGATATATTCTTTTTTTTAAAAAAATCTTCAAAAAATTTTGGGACAATGATTATAATAATAAAATCATTCATTGCTTTATCTACAACCAAAAACATAACACCATTCCTCGTGTAAATTGAAATTCAATTCTAACTTAAGCATCCTATTTATAGAAAATTGCTTAGAATACCAAAGCAGAAAATTTAATATAATAATATTATATAAATAAAATTTTCTACGCCAACCTTAGACTTCTGAATTCAGCAACTTAGCATGTGATTAATGAGGCTCACAACATATAAAAAACGTTTTTTATTAAAAAAATATTTAAAACTTAAAAAATTAATTATTCCGGAGCTTCGGAACTTCAATAATTCATAATAAATAGCCCTTTTATCAGAAAATTCGAATCTCGCGGCTTATATAGGAAATTTAATTCTCTACAACTTTGCAGAAGAAAGTTTTTCCAAATTCCAAACAGAAATTGACCGAAATCCACATACGGACGATTTTACAGGCTATAATCAAATTTCAGTCAAGAAATGGGGTCCACCGACACACAAAACATGTGTTAATCATTTCATGCAACAAAAATACTCTTCCTCCTCATATATCCCACATCCATTGTAAAACTATCACCATTATTATATTATTAAAATATAATAATAAATTATTTTATCAGAAAAGATAAAATATCATTTTTAACAATTGTCACTTTAAAAATTTTCTCCATCTATATCCACATAAAATCAATATTTTCCTCATCATATAAATCAATAATTAATTATTCACAAATAATATTACAGAATCACAATATTGACAACCAGGCAGTTCCCAAGAAAGAGGGGGCTTTTCAATAAGAATTTTTCCTTACTGGCGCGCGCAATTAGGTGACCAAACTTCTCCTTAGATAAAACTTTCTAGACATTGCCAATAATGTTTTCTAATAATATTATTTAGATAATATGAATTATTGCTTCGATAATGGAAAATACTGTGTAGTGACAATTATTGAAACAACAGTAATATAAAATATTAACGCAACAATTATTGAATCAATAAAATAAAATACTAAATAAAGAATTATCATGTAATAATTATTGAGTAGTGCCTTCTTCACGTAAGAATCAATAATGGTGCAATACTGCAGTGCCATCAGTATAACAACGCAGACATTGTGTTTTAACCACCGGGTATTCCAACAGTATTAACGGTAAAAACTATGCCGTTATTTATAAACAACTTATACTTGTCGTTTTCTTCATTGAATCACTTTTCGTTATGGGGCCCACACAAGACTGCGCCGTCGTACGAATATTCCCTTATAACAAGAATATTTCACGACCAAACGAATATTCTCCGACAACAATGAGTATTTTATAACCACTTGCTTATTTAAAAATATTTGCGCATTTTACCCATAACTAACCACATTAATCAATTCAACCCTTACTATTTCAAAATAATAAATAGAGGAAATTAAATCTTTATTTATAAAAAGTTGGGGACTTACAACCTCCCCTCCTTATGAAATTTCATTCTCGAAATTGACATGTGTAGGACATGCTCCTTCCCATCCAAGATCTTGACTGGTACCTCCTCGGACGTTAAATCTTCTGCTATCTCGTTTGGTTCTAACTCAATAATGTGGTTCGGGTCGTTCACATATTTACATAACATCGATACGCGAAAAATGTTATGAACACGCGTCATACTTGGCAGTAAAACGAGTCTATAGGCCACAGTTCCTATTCGATCGAGGATTTCAAATGGACTAATAAATCGAAGGTTTGAGCTTTCCTCACATCGCCGATTCTCGCTTTTGGAATAACGACTTCTTGCATCTTCTTCTTCATATTCATCAACTCCTGTGTCCGTAGCTTGAGCATCTTTAAATTTATCGATTAAAGTCGATTCTAATCATATATTTACTATCTTCACGTGAGGTTCAGATATTCGTGACTTCAGAACGATACGATCTTACGCTTTCAACGCCTCTACTACTACGTTCGCTTTTTCGAGATGGTATGGTCGAACATGTGCCGAAATGAGTCTCCTCTTGAGTTCTTCGAAGCTCTTTCCACATTCCTTGCTCCATTCGAATTTTGTATCTCTACGAGTCAGCTGTGTTAATGGAATAGCGATTCAAGAATATCCTTCAACGAATCTCCGATAAAACCAACTAAGCTTAGAAAGCTACGTATTTCGATTACTGACTTAGGTTGCTCTCAACTGTGACTTATATCCCAACCTTGGATAGCACGTGTAAAACCCCAATTTTTTTTTTAATAAAGATGAATTTTCTATAAATATTATTTTTGAATATTATGGAGTGAAATTGATATAATGTTATAGTTGTGGGTAATATTTATAAATTTTGCATAGTATGCAAGTTGTTATATAATATTCGTTTGGTCGGGAAATATTCGTTTTAACAGGGAATATTCATACGGTGGCACAATCATTGGTGGACCCCACAACGGAATTATTGTCGGATTGAGAAAACGACAAAAATATCTTTTATAAAAATAATCTAGCAGTAAATTTTACAAGTTAATCGTTGAAACACGGTGTTAAAAATCTGATGAATACGCTGTGGTAAGATAAGAGCAATACCAGTATTGATTATTGATGCTTACGTGAGAAGTCACTCAGTTTTGTTCAATTATTGCTACAATATTTGTTGAATTTATGGACCCCCCATTTACTCATTTTTCAAAATAATCGGTAGAAAGTTATTCAGTATATATATATATATATATATATATATATTAGTAATATAATTATAATATATATATATATATGAATTGAGTTGAAAAAAAAGTTTGACATGATTATTATTATATATATACAGGTTATAATTTGAGGTTGGCAGTGAGGATACTCACGGGGGTGACAACCCGTGAGTTATCAGCTGGCACGTTGTATATATATATAATATATAATATATATATTATTTAAAAGTTTTTATTTTATTAGAATATTTTATTTCATAGTATCCTTTCCATTCTTCTTTAAATAGAAGTTCATTCCTTCATTATTTCTTACGAATTCACTGAAACTCTAGAGAGAGAATTTATAGATAAACTATAGAAAATTATTCTGCTACTTTCCTACTCTTATATCCAGTTTTTTTTACGGTAAGGGGTGTTATTCTTTCTTATTCATGAAGAGAACTGTTGTTATTCCATTGCTTATTATTCATTGGAATAACTCAGATACGCATGATCACCCTATACTTGGTGACATTCTTCTATTATTCTCATTGGAACATCCGTCTGCGTGTTTTACATCTGGACTGGTTCTCGCTTTTATTATTATTCATTGAATATCATCTCATATGCTTTTACGCCGAAACCCGATTCCATCTTTATTATTCATTGGAATATCCCATTCATGCGCGTTTTACGCGGAATTGATTCCGCCTCTTTATTATTCTTGAAAAATATATATATCAAGGCCTTTATTATTATTCTTTATTTTTGATTTTATGTGGATATAGATGGAGAAAATATTTAATGTGACAATTATTGAAAATTGAAATTTTATCTTTTTCTAATAAAATAATTCATTTAAATATAATATTATATTTTAATTATATAATAATGATGATATTTTTACGATAAATGTGGGATATATGAGTATATGTGGAGGATGAGTATTTTGTTACCAAAAATATTTAAATCATGTTTTATGTGTTTAATGGACTCCATTTCTTAATTGAAATTTGATTATAGCTTTGTAAAATCGCCGCGTTTATGAATTTGATCAATTTCATTTGGATAATGGAATTTCTATAAAAAGTTGCGAGATTCAATTTTCCGACCAAAGGGCTATTTATTGTGAATTATTGAAGTTCAAGTTCAAATAATTGATTTTTGGAAGTTTAAATATTTTTAATTACAAAAACGTGTTTTCATTTTCGAGGCCCTTATGTAATATGTGATAGAGGTCAAATCAGTTGGAAGAAGTGCGTATGAGATTTTGGAAAAATATAATAATATTTAATAAATTTTCTACTTTGGTGTTCTAAGCATTTTCTATAAATAGGGTGATTAGGTTAGAATTGAAAATAACACCAAAAGCTCAAGTTTTTCTTTCTATATTATCGAGCGTATTCTTGTGAGTATTTTGAGTATTGCTATCTGATTGCAAGTTCAAGTCATAGCCTATATCCAGGTGTTCAGCCTAAGTACCGATCTTTCGAGTAAGGGATATTATTTTTTTTCGTAATGATATTATTTCTTCAATATCATTATCTTTGAAATATTGATCAAGTTTTTATCAAATTTGGAACTTTTGGTGTCGAGTTCTTATTCACGATATCTAGACTATTCACGATATCATACACTATTCACGAATCACTAAGACTATTTATCGAAAAATAAAAATTTTCCTTTTCGCTCTAAAATATCTATTGTGGATACTAGCTTTGATTGTATCCATGTTTTGATCATTCTTGAATTTTACACCACTATGATTATTTTTGAGGTATTTTTGGACATGGATAAAACAAAGTACGAATCCTTAATCCTTAATCCTTAATCCTTGTCATTTTGTTTCACTGGATTCGTTTCTTCAAAATATTTTCATCATCCTCGCCTTAAATGATGATATTATTGAATATCTTTGCCCAGTAGTGCAAAAGATGAATGATTTCGATGAATATCTTTGGCCCGTAATGCAAAGATGAACAGTATTTAGATGAACATGATTAATCGATGAATATCTTTGGCCCAGAAAGTGCAAAGATGAATATTTGATTCCGGATATACATTGATTGATGTTACAGGATAAAAGATAGAGCGATGAACTTTTAAATTCATACATGAAGATAGTAGTTTGCATTCTCTACTTAACTCTTCTAATGAATTATTATTTCATTGCGAATATTGATTTAAAACTTGTTGTCTATTGTATTCTATTAGATTTTTCCTCGTTGAAGACTAACGATAATTTGTTGTATATTATCTTAGTCATAATATTCTTTACTTGGGCTAGTTGAGCTCACCCTTTTCCTTTTTGTTCCATTTTTCTTCTCGTGAGGCTAGAATATAAATGAAAGATGAAGCCTGGGGTATAGAATGAAGGTTCTAGAGAGAGTTGTTTAGTAGTCCTCACCATTTTTATAAAATAATGTATCAATAAATGTGATGAGGATTTATTTGAGTATAGATATTGTCAGTAAGATAATATTTGTATTCAAACTCAGCTTTCTTGTTGTAATAATAAAGTTGTAGTTGTTTGCATACCATGATTGATGACAACTCGGAATGGGTGATGTATACCTATTTTGGGGGCGCCACGGTTGGTATCGTCGAGCTTAGGATATGATCTCTGGCGGAGATCGGGGAATAGAACTAGGAGGGGAGAGACGAGTAAATCATTCATTTAGTGTGTCTTACCTAAGCTTATTTGTTAGTTGGTCAAGATATATAGGGATATTATGTGATATATTGATTTCCTTAATTAACCCTTGTTTTATTACGATTTGAGAATGTCAACCGAGAATATTAACAATGGAGTAAATGAGACCGTGGAGACGCTGTTTCACCAACGAGGGAGAACGCAGTAACAGTGGTGGCAATGTTCCTCCTATTAACAACACCAATCGAAAGCAGATGATGAACGAGGGGATGTTTAGAAGCTTTTTGCGATTCATGCAAAAATCGCATTTGAGGAGACTCGTGTTCAAAATATAGGAGGAAATGATAGAATTCACGGGTTATTATCACAAGCAAGCCAGCTTCAAAGAGTTGGGACCACCAAAAATTGGGAAAGCCGGATCCAATTAAAAGTGAGACGTGGGTCAAAAAATCACCAAGATATTCGATGTCTTGGGATGCACGGAGGAGCGTAGGTGCCATTCGCCACCTTTATGTTCCGTAATGAGGCGACATTGTTGGGAGTCTCGTGAAGCGTACCCATCCACCGCAAGCCAAAGCATGTCTTGGGAGACATTTCAGAAACTATTTAATGACAAATACTTTCCCGAAAGTGTTCATTATATGAAGGAAGTGGAGTTTATTATATTTGTAATAATGATGGCGTGTCCCAAAGATGAGGCAAAGTTCATAGAGTTATCCGTGTTTGCACCTCATTTGGTGGAGAATGAGGAACGATGACGCGGATGTTTCTTAAAGGTTTGAAACCCGACATACGCCAAGATCTCATTTCTCATAAATTTTCTCTATTAAGATCTTGTAAATGTGGGCTCAATTATTAGAGCGAGATAACGAGTACTTATCAACCTGAGGACCACAACTGAGATAATATTCTAGGAGATAGCAATCAATAAAACAACGATAACCAAATGGAGAAAGAAAAAAGACGGACAAAATGGTAACCACTCCGGTGGTAATAATGGCCATGAGAATAGAAGAAGCGAATCAGGAGGAGATTTTAAAAAGAGGAGATTCAACAATGACAATGTGAAAACGACAAAGACCAAAGAAGAATCGGTTCTAAGGGAGGAGAACGACCACCCGGTTATATGCTATAAATGCGGAAAGAGGGACATATTAGTCCAAACCATCCACAACAGTTCAAGGTATGCTATAATTGTGGAAAAGAAGGACATATCGCCGAGATCAGTTATGCGGTAGTGAAACCTAGTTCAATGGGGACGGTGACTCAAAAGATCGTCCCGTAAAAGTCAAAGTCAACGGTTCTGGAAGAGCGTTTGTTGTGATCGGTCAAAATGCGAGGAACCCAAACGAGGTGATCACGGATAAGCTATTTATAAATTCTTGTGAAGTTTATACCTTACTTGATACGGTGCATACCCATTAATTTATCTCTCTCCGCTTGTGCTCAACGCTTAAACTTGACTTCGGAAAAATTAGACTTTGACCTATCTGTGGAAACTCCGTTAGAGAAACTTTCATCACATCCATCGTTTATAAATCTTGTTTGATTCAAGTTGGAACAATCACCTTACCTGTTGACCTTATCTCTTTAAAGATACTTGTTTTTGATGTGATTTTAGGGATTGATTGGTTAACTACTCATCATGCCAAAATTGATTATTTTCGTAAGGTTATTAGTTTTCATATTCCTAACCAACCTGTTCATATTTAATTCAAGGAACTAAACCATTAAAATCAATCACTTGTCTTATCTAATCATAAAGCTATTCGTTTATTGAAAAGCGGATGTCAAGCTTTCTTAGCCCATGTTATGGATTTGAATAAAGACACGCCAAATTTGAATAATATTCTGTTGTTATTGACTTTCCGACGTATTTCTGAAGAACTTCCCGGCCTCACCCCGTAACGTGAAGTTGAATTTTTATTGATCTTGAACCCGTACAAAGCCCATTTCTAAAACCCCATATCGAATGGCTCCTATTGAACTTCAGAGTTAAAGGTCCAACTACGTGAATTGTTGGACATCGGTTTCATTCGTCCTAAGACATCTCCTGGGGTGCTCCTGTTTTATTCGTAAAGAAGAAAGACGGGAGTATGCGACTTTGTATTGACTATCGGAATTGAACCATGTCACCATCAAAAATAGGTATCCTCTACCTCGTATTGATGACTTGTTTGACCAACAGTTGCAGAGGGCACAATTTTTTCAAAGATCGATCTTCGATTCGGATATCATCACCAAGATTAGAACCGAGGATATTCCAAAGGCGCCTTTTAACTCCCTGAGACGGGCATTATGAATTCTTAGTCATGTCTTTCGGATTGACTAATGCTCCTGCTGGCTTTCATGGATATGATGAATCGAGTATTTAAGGAATATTTGGATTAATTCGTTGTTGTCTTTATTGATGACATCCTCATATATTCCAAAAGCCGTGAAGATCATGAGCACCATTTGAAGTTCGGTACTCCAAAGGCTTCAGTAAAAACAAGCTTTATGCCAAGTTGAAGAAATGCGCGAGTTACGGCGAGGAAGTAGCATTCCTTGGGCACGCGGTGTCGAAACATGGAGTATCCGTTGATCCGCCAAGATTGAAGCAATACAAAGTTGGGAGCAACCAAGTCGGTGGATCAAGTACGTAGTTTTTGGGCTTAATTGGTTATTATTAGAGATTCGTTGAAGGGTTTTCTAATCGCTACTCCATTAACCCAAATTTAACTCGGAAGGATACAAAATTCGCTTTGAGCGAAGAATGTGAGAAGAGTTTCCAAGAGCTTAAGAGGAGACTTATTTTTAAGACTCTTTCTAACAATACCATCTAGTTCGGATGGATTTGTTATCTCACAAATGATGTTTCGGGAAAAGGGTTAGGATGTGTTCTCATGCAACGTGAGAAAGTCATAGCCTATGCCTCGCGACAACTTAAAGAGTATGAGAGGAATTATCCTACTCATGATCTAGAGTATATTTTGAGTATTGCTATACGGTGCAAGTTCAAGTCATAGCCTATATCCGGTGTTTCAGCTAGAAGTACTAATCTTTTGAGGTAAGGGATATTATTTTTTTTCGTAATGATATTATTTCTTCAATATTATTTCTTTTGGCGTCGGAATTACTATTCACGTATACGACACTATTCACGAATACAGCACTATTCGTCGAAAAATAAAAATCTTCCCTTTTCGTCTAAAATATCTATTGTGGATACTAGCTTTGATTGTATCCATGTTTTGATCATTCTTGAATTTTACACCACTATGATTATTTTTGAGGTATTTTTGGACATGGATAAAACAAAGTACGAATCCTTAATCCTTAATCCTTGTCATTTTGTTTCACTTTGGATTCGCTTTCTTCAAAAAATATTTTCATCATCCTCGATCTTAAATGATGATATTATTGAATATCTTTGGCCCAGTAGTGCAAAAGATGAATGATTTCGATGAATATCTTTGGCCCGTAAAGCAAAAGATGAGCAGTGTTTAGATGAACATGACTAACTAATGAATATCTTTGGCTTCAGAGTGCAAAGATGAATATTTGATTCTAGATATATATTGATTGATGTTCTGGGGATAAAAGATGAGCGATGAACTTTTAAATTCATACATAGAAGATAGTAGTTTGCATTCTCTACTTAACTCTTCTAATGAATTATTATTTCATTGCGTAATATTGATTTAAAACTTGTTGTCTATTGTATTCTATTAGATTTTTCCCTGTTGAAGACTAACGATAATTTGTTGTATATTATCTTAGTCATAATATTCTTTACTAGGCTAGTTGTGCTCACCCTTTTCCTTTTTGTTCCATTTTTCTTCTCAGGAGGCGAGAATATAGCGAGTACGAGCCTCTGGTATGGAATGAAAGTTCTAGAGAGAGTTGTTTAGTAGTCCTCACCATTTTTGTAAAATAATGTATCAATAAATGTGATGAGGATTTATTTGAGTATAGATATTGTCTAGAAGATAATATTTGTATTCAAACTCACAGTTTTATTGTTGTAATAATAAAGTTGTAGTTGTTTCTGTACCATGTATTGACAACTCAGAATGGGTGATGTATACCTATTTTGGGGGCGTCACAATTTATATCAGTGATGACCCAATGTGTGGCCTTGATCGTCTCCAACTCTTTTTTGACCTTGTCGAGATCCTTCCGAAGTCATTCATTGTTGAGAAGAACAATGTCAAGGTTGCTTCTTTCTTTTGCCAACACAGACTTTAGAATGATTTTCTCCCTTCGGGCAGTATTCTCTTCGTTATCCTCTTCGGCTTCTTTGTATTTGAGACGGAGGTACCCGAAGATAGCGTTTGCTTGCAGATGGTCAATATTAATCAATCAGTTCAAACTGATGGTCAAATACCAACTTCCTTTAGTCTGGTATTTCACTCCTTCACCCATCAGTTCCATGATGGAATTATTGCCGAACCGATGATCATCGATGTCGCCACAGCTTCGGGCCTGGATTCAGATTAGGATGGTTTTTGTGGCGAAGGTCTGAATTGTTCGGGAGGCGGTGAAATATTTGTTGTTGTATGTTAAATTTGGGCGGGCTCTTTAAATGGACTTCCAATCTTAATTTATGTTGTTGTTTGATGTTCATCAGATGGGCTTCGGTAAGCTATATTTTGGGCCTTTATTGACTTTATTATAAATCCTTTTACCTTGGATCGATGCCATTTATACTCTTTCCCGATGCCATTTATACTCTTTTCCGATACTATTTATACTCTTTCATTAAACATCCTGTTTAATAAAAACCTGGGGCAAATGTTGGGTCATGATATTTTACATAGTGGGCCGAATCGGTCAGCTTACTTATTTGGTTATTCTCTTTGGTCATTATTATTGGGCCTTGTTATTAGACTAATTCATTGGATTATCTTGATTGGGTCTTACAAAGTCTTGGGTGAATTATTGAACCGACCCATCGATATTTAAATATCTACATTTTTGACTATGATTGATGATGACAAAGATATGGTCGATCGATATCTTACATGGCATTAATGAGGATTCGACGATACACGATTGATGGTGAACAAAGGGATGGGATTAATAGGAAAGCTACTGCAGTGGGTAGGGTAGGGGAGGGTCGATGGCACAAGAAACCAAAGTCTTCAGTATTATATCATATGCGAGGAAATTTCCAAAAAAGGCACGCATACACACACACACATTTTTTTCTAATCTCTCTAAGACTAGACATTTTATCCTCCATTGTTAACCCTAGTAACTACATCATCTTGACTCTCACGCTCGAAGCTATCCCCCGACGGTCCAAAGTAGTCAAGCTTTTAGTGTTGATTGTGTTTATTGTCTGGCAGGATCTAATGCGTCTTACGTGATTGGGACGTGGCAGTAGATCTTGGCGTTAACAGATATATTTAGCCCAAATGTGTTAAATTGACATGTCAACGCCACATGACACAATAGGGTAAACAATCCAAATTTTCAGATACTAAAGGATCTATTTTGCATTGACTAAAAAAAAAGCACAATATCCAAAGGTTTAGTTTTACATTTTACTCTTTTATGAGTGAGTGGTTTGGTGAGTAATTTTCATTGAACTTGCTTTGTTTCTTGGTACTATAATTTCTGAGTTTGGAGATAACTAAATTTGGATTATAATGTGAGTTGAATTATAAGAGAAAAAGGTTAATATTTGAAGGGCAAAGTTTTCTTGCACTGAAAAATAATTTTTTCCCCCTGAAAATATTGTTTTCCATTTGTTTGTGTACTGATTTAGAGATAATGAGGTATGTTTTAAAAATCACATGTTTGAGCGAATCATAATAATTTGTTTAATATCAAATGAAATCATTTTAATATGTCATTTTGAATACAAGACAAATGTGACGCCCCCAAAATTAGGTATCCATCACCCATCTTGGGTAGTCAGATACATGGTACAGAATTTAAATACAACTTACTAATATAACTGTCGTGTACAATACGACATATAAACCGTGAGTTTGAATACAAATATTGTCTACTAGAGATTATACAAACTCAAAAGGAGTCCTCATTACAATTATTATCACACTATTTTCACGAATAGTGAGGACTACTAATGCTATCCTCCGGACCATTACTCCGCTCCCGACTCGTCTCAAATATATATTCTCATTTCACGAAGAGAATAAAGTGAAAGAAAGGGTGAGCTCAACTAGCTCAAGAAGAAATATTATGACTAAGATAATGCGAGAATAAATTATCATTAGCCTCTGTGATGTTAAACCGATAAAATATAATGAACATCAAGTTTAACTACGGTGAACCAAAGAATCCATTAAAAGAGTCAAGTAGAAAATAAAATCTACTATCTTTTATGATTAAAAGGTTTTTCATCATTGTTATAAATTTGAGACTCGACTTTAATAAATATTCCACATCATCGAATCACCCCCGCACTACTGCCGAGGATATTCTTTAGTATCACGACCACAATTATTCATGACCACGGCCAAGAATATTTGTGTATTCATTAATGGTCATGATCATGCCAACAATCATCCATCAATGCACTACGGGCCACTAAGGATTTTTACCACATCATTTGTAACATTACTGGCCATGATTATTAATCGAATAGTCTCTCGGTCATAATCATACCAAGTCCATCTACGCACTACAGTGCCATGAGATGACTTTCAACATAATATAAACATGAGGATGATGACAATGATATAAGAATTCAATAAAACAAGTTCAAGAATTAATTTATCTAGGAACCAATAACATCCAAATCTGTCAACATGATACTACTTTGTAGAGTAAAATTCAAGAATCTTGAGAAGAATATTTCCATGAAAGGATCTTTGGATGAAGCCTTGAAATATCAAAGATATTCCACTAATTTCATGGAGTATAAGTCAAAGTTTTAACCATTGGGTATAATAAAGAATGGAATAACAAAAGAAATCACCATGCATGCGATAGGCGCATGCAAAGTTATTCAATGAATAATAAATAACGGAACCAGTAGGTGTAAAAGCGCATGCACGAGGATATTCCAACAGTAATAATAAAGAATGGAACCGGTCCCGGCGTAAAACACACAGGCGAGGATGTTCCAATGTAATAATAATAAAGATTTTAACCAGTCGGATGTAAAACACATGCATGGATGTTCCAATAGAATAATAATAAAGAGGCGGAACCAGTCCGGGTGTAAAACACACGCATGTGATGTTCCAATAGAATAATAATAAAAAGACGGAACCAGTCGGGTGTAAAACACACAGATAGGATGTTCAAACAGAATAATAGAAGAATGTCACCAAGTATAGGGTAAACCACATTATACTGAGTTATTCCAACAGAATAATAAGCAATGGAATAACAATGCTTCTCTTCGTGAATAAGAAAGGATAACACCCTTACTTTTAGTAGGAGATTGAATCCGCAGATGGTGTAGTAACAAAATACTCTTCTTCTTTCTTTCTTATCTCTCTATACTTTCTCTCTATAAACTTGAATGAATTCAGTGAAAATAACGAAGCACCAGCCTCTATTTATAGAAGATTTCTAAACTTAAGACCGCCATGAAAAGACAAGTGGCTTAACGATTGGTGATGTGAAAAGAAAAGTGGTTTGACGACGTAATGTGAAACGACAAGTGGTTCGGCGCTCAGTAATGTGAAACGACAAGTGGTTCGGCCTTTGTAATGTGAAACGACAAGTGGTTCGGCCTGTAATATGTAAACGGCAAGTGGTTTGACGTCGGTAAATGTAATTACTATCGACGAAGGTACTTACTATTCACAAAGGTAATTACTATCGACGAAGGTAATTCTTATCGATGAAAAGACTCCTAGATAATGACATATGGGCCCCCATAAAATAATCAAACTTACCACAAACGTCTCATAACAGACTCTTTATATACATGAGGATTGAATAAATATTACTACAAATCATTTTATTTTTAATCAACACATATTTAATCTTTCAACAATTATTAATCATTTATAACTTGTCGTCTCAATTATTGATTTAATACTATAACATATTATCTGAGATGATCTTGTGACAATAATTGAATCAATAATATAAGAGATATGATCGTGAATTATCAGAGCAATAATTGAGCATAATTGAGTGACTTCTCACGTAAAGATCAATAATCAATATCGTGTCTTCTTATACAACTACGGCGTACATTTGCATTTTCTACTACTACGGGTAGTTCAATGGTTTTACTTGATGTAACACATTCCGCCATTATTTTTATAGAAAGATAATTTTGTTGCTTTTTAACTACTTACAATATCACTTGATTTATGTAGTCCGCTTAACGATTTGAGTCGTCAAATCGAATATTAAAACAAAAAATATTATTAAATACCAAACGAATATTTTATAACAACTTCACTTACTTTGCAAAATTTATAAATATTACCCACAACTATAACATTATATCAAATTTATTCCATAATATTTAAAATAATATTTATAGAAAATTCATCTTTATTTATAAAAGTTGGGGTCTTACAACAAACATCCACTTTATTTTTTTATTATGAATTTATATTCATTTATTTTTGTTATAGGATGATCATTTATTTATTTGTTATGAATTTATATTCACTAAATTTCTCTGAAATAAATCTCATATTAATGCAAGTAGGAGTGGATGGATATATGATAAATTTAGTGCGTAAAAATATCCATCCGGTGATAATCAAAGTGTATAAAATTGGCATTGGCGTCGGAGTTCACCTGCCATTCTGCCGAAACAGGTTAGTATGAAGTTTATTTTTGAGTAAGTTGGTCAATTGGCTAATAGAAGTCGACACGTTGAGTGATCGTATACGATATTAATATTCTATCGCCAATCGACCAACTTATTCAAAAATAAATTTCATGCTAACCCGATCCCATTCTGCCAATGCCAAAGCAATTAGTTATAGTTACAGGCAGCCAACGCGGTCCAAAACAAAACGTGTTGTCAAGACAAGACAAGACAACTAAGCAGCTGACCCGGGGCCGGTAGTAAAGAAGCCTGCAAAAGACAGCACCTGATTCCAAACGGAGTTGTTTCAACGTTTAGAATAAGAAAACGCTGACGTTTTCCCCTCTGTCCCAATCTGATTGTCCCCAAATTGCAAAAAATGCTAGTAGATAGGAACAGAGGCATCTTCCCCCCAACTACTCTCCATATTCATCTGTCAAAAGAAGCTCCCTGCCTGTCCGTCCGATCTTCTCCCTCCGGTAAGCATCATCAACTCTTTGTTTTATTTGATTTTATATATCTTTCTATACTTATATTTATCCATTCGATCCTTTTCATCTCTTTCTAGTTTCCTCACTTCTTATAGCTCATGGTTTGTATGTTTCGATTTGAGGACCCCTCAACTTTATGTGTTGTAGTATATCAAAATATATTTTCTGTCCGATCGATCTCTGGTCATCAAGTTTCTCAGGTCTAATGAGTTGTTGATTTTGATACCCTCTTTGTAGTAAGTTACCTCTGATCCTGATTATTACAATAGATTCTTTAGATGTTTGGTGGTCACTGTTTAGTTGGGTTTTAATCTGACTTTTTTGTTCCAAGGATTTGCAAATGTCTTAATTGCATCATACAAGCTCAAGAGGGACCTTTGTTTTGCACTGTGGAACTACTAGCTTGGCTTACTTGCTACTTGTGAAATTAGTATTCTACTTAGCTTCAGAGTTAATGAAACCGAATGATTTTATTCTGTTAAATATACCTTGCCAACATTCTTTATTAGATTTAGCTTTTGCAGCTTAGTTCCCCCACCCCACCCCACCCCACCCCCACCCCACCCCACCCCACCCCCACCCCACCCCCACCCCACCCCCACCCCACCTTGTTTATGCTTTCTTGTTTGTTGGATGGGTAAACATAGAGGATGCTACCTCTGTTAGTAGATGCTCTAACAAAGAATTATAATCTCGTTCTTGGTCCCTTTGGCATTCTTCTATGTACTTACTTCTATGTAGAAGAAAATTAGAAAATCTCACCTTTTGTGCCCTCTCTTGCGTTTGTAAGTGCTAGACAAATAAACAAATCATTCATTTGATTTTGCCTAAAAGTGAGTATAAGAACAATTTAGTCTGCCAAACTTTTATTACACTTGTGCCAGAGGTTGAGGCTACTTTGACGATTGGGAGTGTCAGTTAAGTTTTAACTGAAGAGTTGGAATCCTAAGATCAGGTGATGTGGATCCTCAAACTCTTGGATGCTAACCAACTGAAATAACTAATTTATTCTTTGTGTTTATCAAATAACATGTTTCTTAAGTTCAATCCAAACCTTGGAATAAGTGTTGTCGTTTTGTTATTTCCAATGGTCTTATTAACTTGAAGAAATGTCTTTGTTTCCTCTCACTAAATACCTCAGGTAAGTATTTTCACGGAGAAAATGCATGCATTCAATACTTGTTTTTTCTTATTAGCAGTTAGCATATAGGGGCATTACTTTTGTTTCTCTAACCCCCTTGTAGGCTCGTACATCTGTACTGCAGTTGTGCATTCTAAATGTGGTATCTTATAGCATATTTGAGTTTGCATACTACTTTTAAAAAATCACAAGGACTAAAATTTATACATGCTCGATAATTTTCTTTAAACTTTCAGGTGTAAGGTTCTTTACTTGGCCTTTAGAATAGCTGCATGCTAGTTTTCTTTTAGGAAGTAGGTTTAGTGTTCTCTATCAAGGTGCAGCACTCTACAAAACTAACATATTCTAAGGTTATTGCACAACGATCCTTTAAAAGTTGCTTGTTAAGAAGTTAGTGCTCTTTGCACCAATGGTTTTGTTTTTTATGCTGGAATTTGTTTGTCTTGGATTTTGGTATATCCCTTAATTTCTTGAGATATTTAAGTTTGCTGTTTTTTTTTTCCTTTTATGAATTGTATTTTAAGATTGATTTTTATGCCTTTACGATAATGTCATTGGCTATCTGGGTTAGCCATGAGTGGTCAAATGCCCATAAATTTTGTCATATTATCACATTAGGAGCCCAATACAGAGAGATTAGTTTGGCAGTCTTAGGTGGGAACTGGTAATCAGGATACATGAAATGTTGAATAGAAGCTCAATATGCCCATGAGACTAAAGTTTATTGCAATAACTCATTTCAAATGTTTTCTCATAAGCTGGTAATTCCCTGGAGAGGAGAGTGCAGTAGTTATCTCAGTTCTACTCTCTCATTTCACATGTAGGGCATTTGTATTACAATATGTATTTCTCATCTTAATAAGAAATAGGCGTTGCACTTTCTTACTAGTAGCAGTTTTCCTCCTTCAAAGTCCCTCTAGTCTACCGATGAATTGTGACATGTAAACAGTTCTGGATCAGAAAGCAAACCATTTGAGGTCCATAATTTGTGAATGAATTAAGTATGCAATGATATCTTGGTAAATCTCAACCTAAATCTAGTTAATTAATATCTTTTATTTATATTTATTTTCTAGAGGTCCAAAACTCCTTGATAAGCCAGATCAACCAGTAAGTAAAACAAAATAATATGCTGCCTTTAATATTAATGTTCTCATTTAGGAAGGAAGCCAACTACTAACCTTTCTGCCCAGTATTTTAAAACTATAGTTAATCAACTGTGTCCATAACTCCATATAATATAAATCTGCATTGGTATCTTTGTTCTTTCTTATTTCTTAGACTAACTGAAAGTGCTATTCATTGAGCAGGAGCGGACAGAGCAGGAGCTTTGGCCAGTTTGAGGGAGCTATTGGCCTTTACTTGAGGGATGGTATGATCTTAAACTTCCTATAATAGTTTGATATGTTCTTTACATGATTGTTTTTGATGAACCTGTTTGTTTCAACCTTGAGTGATTCTTGTGGAAACAAATGGGCATATGATATGTATTAGACTTATATACATCAGAAAAGCAATAACTATAGTACTCTAAGATAACTTTATGCTTTCAGAAAATAAGTGAAAGCCACATTCCTGATTACTTCAGCAATTTATCTGATATGAATCTTTAATTAAATATCTCAAATTGCATGAGAATGATGAAAGTGTGTTGTTGCATCTGTGATTATAATTTATATGAACAGTTTCAAGTGTTTGTACTTGAGTTACCTGGAAGCTTTTCTTTTCTTTTCTTTATTTTAAGAAGGATAACTTTTGTTCGAATTTCAGTCTTTATCCTCCAATTGCATGGAATAGCATATGTATCTGGTTTGTATGTTTATATAGGAACACAATCACTTGACGATAAAGACTTTCATGGGCATCATGGCTGAGAGGGATGCTGCCATCCGGGATCGGAATATGGCTCTAGAGGAGAGAAAAAGGGCCTTTGCTGAGCGTGACATGGCAATGCTGCAGCGGGATGCAGCAATTGCAGAGCGAAACTCTGCCATGCAGGATCGAGATGCGGCTATGGCTACTCTCCGTTTCAGGGGAAGTTCAGCAGATGACAATGATATGCCCCATAATTTCCCAGGAAATGGAGTTGGACGCGAACCTAAAAACATCCACCATGACCAACAAATGCATCACATGTATGACATACCTGAAGCAAAATATAGTCCAAGAGAAATTCTGACAAATGATTCCTTTCAGATCAGTGAAGTTCCTTCTGAGGCTGCTAAGCCGAGAAAGGTTAAGCAAATAAAGGAGGATGAAGAATTTTCAGGAAAGCCGGCAAAGTCGCGGAGGGTGAGTAAAAAAGGAGCTGAAAGTCTGAGCAAGGATACTGATACATCAAATGTGTGCAAAGTTGAACAGGATTTGGGTGTCAATCAGAACCTGGATAGACAGGAGGTTGCTTGGAAGGATAATTTGGGGCTGAACCAGGTAAATTTTGATGATTCTGCTATGCCAATTCCTGTTTGCTCCTGCACGGGAGTACCCCAGCCCTGCTATAAGTGGGGGAATGGTGGGTGGCAGTCTGCCTGCTGCACGACAACCATGTCAATGTATCCCTTACCTCAGGTGTCTAGCAAGCGATATTCCCGAGTAGGTGGCAGAAAGATGAGCGGAGGTGCCTTCAGTAAATTGCTCAATAGGCTTCATGACGAAGGCTATGATCTGCCCAGTCCACTTGATTTGAAGGACCATTGGGCCAAACACGGCACAAATCGATACAGCACAGTAAAATAACTAGCAATTTCGCTAAAGAGAGTTGGAAACCAAATAAAAGCCAGTGTTCACTAATAGTTTTTGCATGGGTATGGAGGGCAACTGGTTGCTTATGGATATACATTTCACAGGTTTAGATGTTGATTAAATTATGTTTTACATTTCAGATTACCCTGTAGTGTAAAGTCCGTTTTTTGTTTTTAATTTTTTTCCCTCTAAGGTACTTTATTTTACAAAACAAAACTGGTGGCAAAATGCTGTTGTAATCTGAATGAAAAATTTGTAATAGAATGGATATTAAGAAAGTAAGTAATGATTGTCAATTCTTATTCCAGGTCATTCATCTGCATCTTGTATTAATTTTCATCTCTTTTCTCGTCCTCCAGCTATGGGTTTAAAAAATAAAAACTACAGTGATGATCAAAAAAAAAAAATTAACAATTAAGCCTCTCACTCGCTCGTAGCAATACAACCTAGTTGTGTTGTGAGATTAGTTTGAAAAACCATGGGAGCAGTAGCGGAGGATGCCCTCGTCGGTAGGCAATAGCAAATACCACAAAATATCAAAGCACTTGTAATTTGTACCATCTTTTCCGGAAAGGTGTCCCTTTTTTTTTTTTTCAAGTAAGGAAATCTGTCGATTAAAAGACTTAACGTGACATGTATTTAATTCTATTAAAGCAGAATGATTTGGCTCCACTTGAAAAAAAACTTCATGCTTTGGCTCCACTGAGCAAAAGATCTATACTGCCCGGAAAGCCCTTAAAAGCTTCAAGGTAATATACTGTACAACATACTGTTTTGTCATACAGAAGTGTTCCCAGGATTATGAGTAATAAAATTACCAATACTTTTAATTCATCCTGAATGTTTTACCGCTCACTGGTGGGCACAAGGACGTGAGAACCAATCAACCACTTTTTTAATTTTAAGTTCAATTCTCTTTTTATGTCTCCACTCAGACTAATCTACCTACTCGACTTTTTGTAGTTAATAAGTGATTTGTCTATCTACTCAAATAATACTATTGTTTGGTAATAAAGTGGTTATTTCAAGCACTCATCCAAAGGTGATTATGCAATGAAAGAATCCACACAAAAAACTAGCAACATCAGTGGACCTATTATGCAAGTAAACAAAATCTCAAATACCATTAACAGAGGAAATAGCTAATAATAGCCGCATGAACTTCTATCAAAAATTAACATCAACAACCATCACCCCACTGACAAGAAAAGATATCACAAGGCAGTTGACATATATGAAAAACTCCAATGTAAAGCCAAAAAATGAACATTTCACCAATAAATACACTGTATTAAACTAATGTAACCGTCGCACAAACGAGTAAATAAATAAAAAATTTAAAACATACATATTCATCTAAAACGTACTTCGATAACCATAAATAAACATGAGGTGATAATGTTTTACATTAGACCCGGATTCAACAGATTAATCTAAGGGGCGAAAAAAGGATCAAAATGACTAACCTTTACTTTTTTAGGGGGTTGGGGGTTGGGGGTGGGGGGGGATGGAAGGCCATGTTCAAAGAGGGGGAACCAGAGGATTGGAAGAAAGAACAAAACGAAGGGCACCAGCATTGACATGTATATACACATCAAATGATAAGTCACCGCTAAAATATCACAAAAGAAACACCTCAAAAATATCTAAGTTGAAAAAGATCCACCAAGAGAATTCTAGCAGAACTAATCACTCGAAGCATTTTCAGGCTTCCTGAACCATCCAACATTCATCTGCTTAAGCAATTGAGTTCAGTGACCCCAACCGTCACACAGATTCATCAAGTAATCTTCGTCTGTTAAGGGCAGTTTCGAATACATACACTTCAAAAAATACAAGGGTTTCAGCTCAAATCTTTAATTTTGTTACAGCTGAACCTACAACCATAACTAAGTCATCTCATCTAGTACCCCCGCAAATAAAATGGTAGTCCAGAAAGAGAAATTACACTAGCATTTTATGTGACCTGTTTTGTTTTGTAATGGCATTTTTTCCAGAATTACAAAGATCACCATTATACTTTCGCTTCTTTCTTTAAAAAAAAGGAAAAGAAAAAAGAAAAAAAGAAGTTAATTAAAACTACGTCTCAATTTGCAAGGTATCATCAGGACATCTTTCAACTTCCATTTTCCCTACTCCAAATGCAAAATCAAGTCACCCAGTCTTCAAGGTTTCACCTAAAGACCTAAAAGCAGCTGGGTTCCAAACATGGAAATATAAGATGCTCTAAATAAAATGTAACCCTGAGAATAACACATATATGGAGAGCAGAGATCATAGACTAGAACAGAAAACAGACCCCTCCCCCACCCCCACCCCCACCCCCACCCCCTCTAACCCAAATATAGCTAAAACTCTTTAGATATCGCGTATACATAAAGCATCCCATTTTGGACAAGAAAATGGACCTAAATCTCCAACAAAATAGTTTAGACCAACATAATAAACTAATACTTCCAACAAGCCAGAAGTGTAAATTAAGCTTGGACAACCCTGCTTTCAGCAGCAAGACTACCTAGTTGCAAGACTATATCAATCACTGTTATCAAATGTCAAATTCCTGCAAGCTTACATTCTCCAAAGCATGTTCAAAGCACCCAGTCAACTGCTGGGGAACCCCAAAAGCAATAGGAGCGAACAAAATTTAGAACCAATCAAGGAAACAAAATTCCCTTTAGCATTTCTTCCCTTGAAAACTAAGTTACTTTGATGGTAGGCACCTAATTTTTAAAATATAGATTTCAAATTCATTATTATCGTCATTATTAACAAAGTCGGACATTTCTTAGATAAATACCTTTAGAACAGTCGAGTAGCAGAGAAATGTTTAGTAGACATTCTAAAGCCTCAAAAGTCATCAAGAATAAATTTAAATCAAATTCTGTTATGAAACAAAGAAACCCGTAAGATACGAAACGTGTTCACAGCATCAAAAATAAATCCTAACTAAGCAACTGAAAGTTTATGTAGAGAGATCCTCAACTTAAAAACCAAACGAGCTCCTTTAAGATCAGATCTGAAATCAATTGGGGGCATTACCAGCAGTGACGGGAGAAATTAAAATCAGATGACATAATTCAAACCAACCGACTGTAACACCATTAGGAACTCAACATCTGTGACAGTAACAAAATTATATGAGTACAACACCAAATTGTCTCCCTCGGTGCCTGATCTAGAAAAAAAATCCTATTACTATTGAACCTAACTTACATTTAACTGGCCCGATTGATATCACATACATATGCTCCTTGGAAAAATCATCAACATTGAACTGCAAAACAAACCTTTTTTGGAATTGGGAATAACAAGGGAGCACCAGGCACACAAAACTATAGTACTGAAAGAAAGTGCCATATATAGCTCAATATAAAATGTATTTACTTAACTTAAGACATAACTTCACAGTTCCTGTCAGCTACTGAATCAGCCATGAAAATTAATTATATGGGGTCACATCCAAATCCGAATTAAACTTATTTGCTCCTGAGGTACTATTTATTTAATAGAATAACAAAAAATCCAGTATCAACTACAAATGCCCCTCAGATTTACTTTGGAAAACCTCGTCTCCATAGACCATGTGCCTTCAAACTTAGGATTTCACCTAATATATCGAATACATATGGTATTTGAAACCATTCATATCTCTCAACCCTAAGTTCATGGTAATCTCCAGATATCCTCGAACTTACAGCAATTTGAGTTACTCCAGTGAAACAAAAACCTTTGATATGAAAACTTTCACTTAAGAAACCACATAAAAACACAATCTGTTTCCTACAAACTTTTAAAATAAAGATCGACAAATAGTCTGAACCCAAGGCAGTTCATAAGAAAATTGGAAAGCAATATCTGCAACTCATCTCAACAGCCCAAACTTCAATATCGTCTAGTTCTTCCTATTTAGAATAAATAGAGCTAGCTAGTATCTAAGGAAAACTTCATCATATATTATATATATATATATATATATATATATATATATATATATATCAAGACCCTTCCCAGAGTCGTAACCTAAACTAGACACATTAACTCGGCATATTTTTTTTGGAAGCTGATCATGAGAACAAAAGAGGAAAAGATGGTGGATAATGGAAGGAAAGGAGAGAGGACTTAATAGTGATATAAACTAAAACATGAAGATGCACAAAGAAAGAAACTAATTTCAGCTTTCCTTCTGAGTAGCAAAACACATTGTATCATCGAGCAAGGTTCGTCCTACCCCTTGCTCCTCATGTCAACCTGACAATAATAGAATAACCTTATAACAATGAAATTAATGTCATCCAGAACTATAATTATAATTGTAGAGAAATTATATTTACCAAATGCCTCTAGCTTATTAGTAATAGCCACCACCATATGGTCGATCACCTCTATAAAAAGATGAATATGTGTCTCCACCGTACTGTAAAATAATTTGAATTGCCAACAATGAGCTGTATTATAAATGTAATATTTGAATCATATTAAGATAAGTCATGAGTACTTACATCTGAACCATAGTAATCATGTGAATGCATACTGCTGCCAGCTCCAAAAGTATCTAACACCAAGAAAGTACATAAGACCGATGAGTAAGCTAGTGGAACACAAGATACACAACAACCACGCCAAGTACAGCATTACATTTAAATAACCAACCTCGATAATGAGTTCCGGGAATTGAGACTGCAGGATCAGGGTAATCCAAACGGGGACGAACTCTACTAGGCTCCATGTAATTAGGATCCTGATTCTAAAAGGAAAAACAAAGTTTCAAGTTTAAACTATAATCAATAAATGGACACCAAAAGACATTGAACATCACAGTCTCTATTGCTAGGTTTCTTATTGTGGAAGGCTAGGGATTCTAAAATAATGTGTCATCATTATTACATTGGTAGTTCAAAATTTTACATTTATTCCGTGATAAATTATCATGATGTAGTCAACCAATGTACTAATGAAACCACAATTTGGGAACCCTAACAATATTGTTTGTTACTCCCCATACCAAAAAAAAAACTAAAAAAGGCATTAGAGCTTAAGAAATTGCATCTTACTGTAAAGAAAGGCCGCTTAATCCCGTGTGCTCTATCATTGTATAGATAGGGGTCGTCATAATGCCTCCCAAGAAAAGGTCTGATAAATTCTTCTGGTGCAAATGGCTGGCTCCTAAAGTGCATATGCCATTCATGACCTCTATCAACAGCATCATGTCTAGGTCTATCACCATTAAATCTTGCTGGCATAGTGCCTCTACCAGATGCCTGATGTGAACCCCTGAAAGAACCCCACCTTCCTCCTGTAATGTATATCAAATATAACAGATTAACAGCTGCTAATCAATACTACACCACATGCAAAACTCTGTGCAAGTGTTTCATGCATATGAGTATATCAGAAATCAAACAGATAACCTTGTCCAAAACTTTGTCTTCCTCGAAATGATTCATCAAGGTCATGATCATTGGCAAAACCAATTCTACTAGCTTGACCACGTCCGTGATGATATAAACCCCTATTACGTTGAAAGTTTGTCCTGTTGAAAGGATGTCCACCTCGTCCAAAACCCCTTCCTGTGAGTGATGTGCCATGTTATATTCAAGTGGTACGTAAAGAAAAATGCAGCTCGAGTGAAAATATACAAGATATACCAATATGTGGAAGACTTCCGCTACTGACACTACCAATTTGGAACCCACCACACATTTCACCCTTCACAGCCTGAGTTTTAGGCAATGGATTTGAAAGCCTTGCTCTCACTTTAGCCTAGCAACATGCAAAAACAATATAATCCCCACCATTAATGCTAAAACTAACAAATGTTAAAAATTCTTCAAACTTTTTATTTTGGCATTTCCAGCTGCCATTTTAACAACAAATAAATAATTTACCTCAACTAAATTTCTATCAAACAATCCTTAACTACATATAACACAACTCATACCAGATAACCATGAAAGTAAGAAAAATTCAGCTAAATCAATCATGGAAAAAGAATACCTTTGAGTTCCCATCACCCAATTCTCTGGAGTTTATGTCATCAATGCAAGCAATTGCTGCCTCGTGTGTAGTGAAATCAACAAATCCAAAATCCTTCCTCTTGGAGGTCGACATATTCCGCGCTAACATAATTCGTTCAATCTCTCCGTAACCTTTAAATAGATCCCTAACATGGTCCTCATTCCACTGAGGAGGAAGTCCATCAACAAATACTGACTTAACATGCACCATGACCTCTGGGTCTGGCTCACGTAAAGGTTCAGCAAAAGCTACTTTCGCAGTTCTCTCAAGATGACCAAAAATAACATCAGGCTTTTGAAGTCTCTTATAGGCAAGCATGGCATCACCATGGCATGAGAACTCAAGGAATGCAAAACCACGACTCAAGCCTTCACGCTGAGGATCTGAGACGAGAGTAATATTTTCAACACCTTCGATGCCATAATCTTTGAGCTTTTGCCTTATCTGCCATCACATTTTAAAGGCAATGAGTTTAATCATGACGAGTATAACTGTGAACAATTAATAATAACTTACAGCTTCCTTTGTCCATGTATTGCAAATGTTGCCCAAGAACAATGTGTCATTGTCCTCACTGGGTGCCGTCCCACATCGCTTGCCATTTATCTATCAACAACTCAAAATTAGAAAAGCATATTTATATGATGTATTTAAGCAAAGTGACAAAGTGTATCAACAATGACAAGGAAACGATGCATACAACAGGATTTCTCATTTCTGCCAAAGCTCGGCTAGCTTGCTCTTTTGTTGCAAACTTCACAAATGCATACCCTTTATTCTTGCTATTTGAGGGATCCTTGTGCACCCGAACTTCAACTACTTCTCCTATATGTTGAAACACCTTATTCACATCCTCTTCCACAGCATCTCGGTCCAAACCGCCTACAAATATCTCCAGCTCTTTCTTGATCTTGCGTTCCTTTGCAAGAGCAGTTAATTCTGCTTGTTCCTGTTCCCTTTGAGCTTCTTCACCATGCTCTGCCACATTGTCCTCTGCAAGTTCTTCCCTGCCAGGTCCTTCATGAATGTCTAGACCAGCATGCTCCTCATTCTTCTCATCCCTATGTTCCACATCCTTCTCCTCAGGAGGTTCATCTCCTTCCAACTCTTCAGATATGTTTTTCTCAATGTTAATTGGTTCACCTGTGTTCTCCATTTTCTCCTCAACAATTTCTGTTTTCTCAACTACGTCCTCTGCCTTCTCTTCCCTCGTTACCATACTGGATTGTTGAATCTCTAAAGATTTCACGTCTTCCACAACAACATGATATTCTTGTTTCGAAGATATACCAGCATCTGTAACAACAGAATGGTCATGTTTTGAAGAAATCCCTACGTCTACGCCCAAAGAATGCAGATCACCAACTACTTCCATCTGTGAAGGTTCGTCATCATTTGGAACATTGCAATCTTCCTGGATAGATTTTTCAACATGTTCAACAGGGAGTTCTTCCTTATTTTCAGATACTTCCACATTCACATGAAACACTTCCTTGTTCTTAACATATCCTTCATTGATTACATCTTCAACCTCCTCCTTTGAGGATTCTTCAACCTTCTCTTTTCCAGAATCACCTGATTTAGGAGTATCACTCGAAGCAGCTTTAGCTGAGGTTGGAGTTTTCTTTCTCACGACCTTCCTCTTTACCACTCTGGTAACTTTCTTAACAGAAACCGTCTTTGTTTCAGGAGTTACCTGAACAGCATCGGATGAAGCCTTTGCTTCTGCAACTACACATTTGAAACCACATAACCATATTAAAACATGCTAAAAATCCTTGTAGATTTGTGTAAAGAATGCATAATATGCGTCTATAGATATGCGTACGTAGATAACTACTTCAATTATGATGCAAAGAACAAGTGGCAATACACCAAGAAACATAAGAAAGATTGGAATTTTACCATCATTAACAAAGTAACACAATATCAACCGGTCATTAACCATATTTCAGAGAGAGAGAAAAAAGTAGCAATCAAATAATTGAACATGCAAAAATCTAATCAAATAAAAACATAACTTCTTGTATTCAGTTAAATTACTTATATAGTTGATAAACTCATACAATCACTAAAAACCCTAAAATAAGAAAAACACAACAATCAGTAGAAAAAGATATCGTTGGAATGAAGTGCAGTCTCAATTTACCTGCTGTTTCAGGCGTAGGGATAGCTTTTATCTCGTTGGTCTTCACTTGCTTCCCTCGGGTAGATAAGGCGCGCTTCGCTCCGGTGGACTTAGGTGTCACCGACGGTTCAGGAGATAGCTCCGCCGGTTTCCGAGGGGTTTTAGAGGCTGATTTCTTGGCCGGGGGTGTCTGCTTTACGGCGGTTGTTGGTTTGGGTTTGTCGGCGTTTCGGGTTCTCATAATTGATTTATGTTCGGAATGATGATAAATATGGAGAATTAGGAAAAGATATAATTTGCCCTAGCAGTGGAGAAGGGGCAAGGAGAGATTTGATGATTGACACAGATGATTGACACAGATAGAAGGGGGGCAATGGTTCCGTTTTCTAATGCTTCAATTCGGTGAATCTAGCAATGGATGAATGGAGTAGGGCTATTTTATATACCGGATAAATCAACTTTTGATACCCCACCGCTTACAATTTGGTACCTAAAATAAAAAAAAATTATAAATTAGTAATTGTACTTAAAAAATATTGTGATCTGGTGCTTGTACTTTATAATTTTTAAATAATCGTTAAAATTGACTAACGGAATAGATGAAAAATTCTAAATGTGACGTGACTAATGATATGTACATGGGAGCATGAGACCTCGATTTTGGAAAATTATACTTCTCACGTGACCAAGTGAAGAAAAAATAAGTGTTAAGAACAGATCGAAGATCCGACGGGAGAGACAAACATACAGAGAGATAACCGAAGTCGACGCGGAGAGATTCAAGTTTACAGTGGATTCGACCAGATTTATCCCCAAATTTGTTCGACGACATAAAGTAAGCACCCAACCCTTTATTTTTTTTCTTCAATGTTAAAGATTTTGAGTGTTGGTGCACTCGATTTTGAACCTAAACTTTGTTTATGCTTATTTTATGTGGTTAATGCCCACCTTGTTGGATGTTTATGGTCGTTTTCCCCATAATCTATGAGTAATTCAAAGGAGAAATATAAAGATTTGATAGGATTCGATTCATTTTAGTAATGAACAAAACAAATAGGATTGATTATGTATCACAATTTCATCACTACATCGAAGGCTTTTTTGTAAATATATTGAGAAGATAGCTTGGTATCCAAACAGTCAAAATGATTGTGATCCTCATTGTACATAATTCGTGTTCCAATGATCCAAGCGGATCACGGATTTCATAGTCATTGGCTTACTCCTTCAACCCCGAAAAGATCGGATTTACGCTTAACGCGGATTCGCGAAGAACGGATTCGATAGCGGCGTCTTCTTCCTTCACACAAGGTCGTGCCTTTAATCTGACAGACCGTAAGCCCACATTTGTAGAGTAGATCGTTCAACACCGCGGCCAGACAAACCCATTTTTGACCTATTGGTCTAAGATATCATAAGTAATCGAATCCACGGCAGTAAATTGGCAAGTGAGGATTTACGATCTACTCGGAAAGGGACGAATTGTATACTAAAAACCAGCTTATTTTTTTCCACGTCAGGTTTTCTTTTGTTTTGAGGTTTATCACCACGCCTTATCTACTACCTTTAGAAGAAGATAGCCTATCGCTCAAGTAAGCGGCTTTTCCTTTAGCGAAAAAGGGCTCGCTCAGCTTTCGAAAAATTCACAAACAAAAATCGAGAAGAGGATCGAGAAGTTATCGAAACATTTTTCTATTTCTATAAGAATTTAGTTCGAGGACAATAGAATCTCTTCATCACATGATTTGATGAAATATCTTGAATCTATGTCGAATTGATAGGTGTACGTGTATTAATCAAATGAATTAGGCAAATTGAGATCGAAACGCATGGGCGGAAGAAGGAGATCGGTACTCTTTTTCTCGCCCCAGATGATCAGTTGATGGATAGAGGTTCATCTTACGTCGAATATGCCACTCCCGAGTCTCCTGAGCAGAATCATTACCTTCGATAACATCGACTCATATTGCAACTCATCTCTTCACCGGCGCCCACTCTAGCAAAAACTATACGCATCGAATGAAGGTGACTGGCCCGATCCGAAGAGACGAAATTCATTTGATTAATACACGTATACCTATCAATTCGACATAGATTCAAGATATTTCATCAAATCATGTGATGAAGAGATTCTATTTGTCCCTGAACTAAATTCTTATAGAAATAGAAAAAATGTTTCGATAACTTCTTGATCCCTCTTCTCAGATTTTTTGTTTGTGAATTTCCGAGCTTATGTAATCAAAATTTGTTCTCGTGTAATCAAAATTAATGTTCATAACTTGCTGATCTCTTATTCCAAGTAATATAAAAGCCAAGAATAGCGTCCTTAATCTTTTGTTCATAACTTCATATAATTTGGCATTTAATTGATCTCATCAAAATACTTACAGTAACAAAAAATGATAGAATAAATAATATTCAGCAGTAGTCAAACATATGGCCAGTAATCATAGACATGTTCATTAATGTTTAAGCTCGAATAGAAGATAAATTTTGGTTTTTAATTGATGTCTTGCTTAAGAATTCTTGAAATCTTCCTTAACTAACGGCCCAATAGTAAATTATTTAGTATCCACATATTATGTTTGATGTGAACACGAGGCATTAAATGTAGATCGGAATCTTAGCTGAGTTTATAACATAAGTGTGACGCCCCCAAAATAGGTATACATCACCCATTTTGAGTTGCCAAATACATAGTACATAATTTAAATACAAACTTCTTTTATACAATACGACAAAAGCGTACCTGAGAGTTTTTACACGAATATTGTCTCATAGACAATATCCAAACTCAAATTCAATCATCATTATATTTATTATCACACTAAATAGTGATGACCACTAAAACAACCATCTCGAACCATCAATCCATTCCCCGAATAGTCCCGACTACGTTCTCATTTTCCGAACAGAACAATGAAAGCAAAAAGGGTGAGCTCAACTAGCCCAGCAAGAAATATTATGACTAAGATAATTCAGAATAAATTATCATTAGCCTTCAACAGTGTTAAACTGATAAAATGCAATAAACATCAAGTTTAACTGTAGCGGAACAAACAATCCATTATAAGAGTAAAGTAGAGTATGATATCTATTATCTTCTATGATTTAAAACATTTATCAACAATTTTATCGCTGAGACTGAGCTTAAATAATCCACATCACTGAATTATTCATGCATTACGACCAAAGATATTCATTAGTATCACGCCCACAAATTATCCATGCACTACGGGCCATAGATATTCGTGTTATCACCAATAGTCGTGATCATACCAACAAATGTTCATCAATGCACTACGGGCCAATGAGGACTTTTACCACATCATTTGTAACATTACGGGTCATGATTATATTGAATAATCATTGGTCATAATCACCCCAATCAACAGTCCATCTATATATTACGGGCCAAAGATGACTTTCAGCACAATATATATAAGCATGTAGATGATGACAATGATATAAGAATTCAATTAAATGATAGCTATGATAAATTTTAAAGATTTTATAATTTAATTTATTCAGAATTCAATAATGTCCAAATTGTCAACATGATACTGCTTTGTGGAGTAAAATTCAAAAATAATTTGGGCCGAAAAAAAATCATTTTGTCATGAATAGTGCAGAGAAGAATAAGATTTTAAATAGTACCCGGTATATGAAAAGATTAAAAATTATCAAGAATGCTCAAAATAATATATCCATGAAAAGATACTAGATGAAATGCAAATTTCAAGGATATTTTACTAATTTCAAGGAGTATAAAAGTCATACTTTAACAAAATGAGTGTAGAATTCGAAATCTGAAACGAAATAATATTGTAGTATGGAAAAAAATATTATTTGTGACAACCCCAAAATAGATCCATTCCATCCAACCCATTCCGAGTCTCCAAATACATGGTACAGAAAACAACTACAACTTTATTACAACAATTGTCGTGCGAAATACAACAACACATATGTTGTGAGTTTTGATACTAAAATATACCAACTGTGACTCTGGACACCAACTTGGATAGCACGTCACCATGACACCTTACATAAAGGTACAGTCAAAAACTGTTTTAGAAATTAAAACCTTTGGGAAATGCTAAAGGAAACCTTCGTACATGGGAGGCCATGCGTCTAGGTTATTATAGATATCATGTGCCCACAAAATTATCATTGGTTGACTCAATAGACCCCAAAGAAAAACGAGAAGATTACTATCATATTCTTCCCAATGGTGTGTCTTCTCTTGACATATCATTAACTCCACCGTCTCTAATTGAGGATTATACTTCAACCAAACTCCAAGATTATATATGTGACGCCCCCAAAATAGGTATACATCACCCATTCTGAGTTGTCAATACATGGTACAGAAACAACTACAACTTTATTATTATTACAACAAGAAAGCGTGAGTTTGAATACAAATATTATCTTCTGACAATATCTATACTCAAATAAATCCTCATCACATTTATTGATACATTATTTTACAAAAATGGTGAGGACTACTAAACAATTCTTTCTAAAACCTTCATTCCATACCTTAGCTTCGCACTCGCTTATATTCTCGCCTCCCGAGAAGAAAAATAGAACAAAAAGGAAAAGGGTGAGCTCTCAACTAGCCCAAGAAAAGAATATTATGACTAAGATAATATACAACAAATTACCGTTAGTCTTCAACAGGAAAAATCTAATAGAATACAATAGACAACAAATTTTAAATCAATATTTGCAGTGAAATAATAATTCATTAGAAGAGTTAAGTAGAGAATGCAAACTACTATCTTCTATGTATGAATTTAAAAGTTCATCGCTCATCTTTTATCCTCGTAACATCAATCAATATACATCGGAATCAAATATTCATCTTTGCACCACAGCCAAAGATATTCATCGATTGGTCATGTTCATCTAAACACTGTTCATCTTTGCACTACTACCAAAGATATTCTTCAGAAAACATTCATCTTTGCACTATGGCCAAAGATATTCAATAATATCATCATTTAAGACCGAGGATGATGAAAATATTTTTAAAGAAACGAATCCAAGTTGAAACAAAATGACAAGGATTAAGGATTAAGGATTCAGTACTTTGTTTTATCCATGTTCAAAAAAATACCTCAAAATGATCATAGTGGTGTAAAATTCAAGAATGATCAAAACATGGATACAATCAAAGCTAGTATCCGAATAGATATTTTGGACAAAAATAAGAAATTTTATTTTTCAATGAATAAGTCAGTAGTATACATGAATAGTAACTCTCGACACCAAAAGATAGAAATTTCCCAAAAAACATCTTCACGCTTCATGAATAGTACTCGTGAATAGTAACTTCGTGAATAAGAACTCATGAATAGAACTCGTGAATAGTAACTCATGAATAAGAACTCATGAATCGTAACCCCGACATGGAAAAGTTCCAAATTTGATAAAAGTTTCAACCAATATTTCAAAGATAATGATATTAAAGAAATAATATCATTCGAGAAGAAAATAACATCCCTTACCTCGAAAGATTAAGACTTCTAATTTGGAATACTAAGGGTATAGTCTTTGAAGGGAACTTGCACCGCCTAACAATACTCAAAGTATACTCACAAGAATACGCTCAATATATCGAGAGAGAAATAGAGAGAAACTTCAGCTTCGTGTGTGTTTTCAATTTAACCCAAGACCCTATTTATAGGAAAATGCTTAGAACACCAAAAAGAAAATTGAATATAATATTAATATATTTTCACATTTTCTTTAGCCAACCTTAGACAACTGATCTCAGCCCATTTGAATCACATATGAGGCCAACTTAGTTGCAAAAACGTTTTTCTCAAAATAATTAACTAAAACTCCCAAAAATTAATTATTTTGAACTTCTAACTTCAATAATTCATAATAAATAGCCCTTTTATCAGAAAACTCAAATCTCTTAAGTTTTTATAGGAAATTCAATTCTCTACAACTTTTACAGAAGAAAGTTTTTCCGAATTCCAAACAGAAATTGACCGAAATCCATAAACCAAGCGATTTTAAAGCTATAATCAATTTGAGTTAATAAATGGGGTCCAATTTACATGTTTAACATGTTTTAAATATTTATTGCAACAAAAATAATCTTCTTCCTCAGATACTCATATATCCCACATTCGTTGTAAAAATATCACCATTATTATATTATTATAATATAATAATATATTTAAATAAATTATTTTATCGTAAAAAGATAAAATTTCAATTTTCAACAATTGTCACATTAAAATTTTCTCCATCTATATCCACATAAAATCAATATTTTCCTTATCATATGAATTAATAATTAATTATTCACAAATAATATTACAAAATCACAATATCGACAACCGTGCAGGTTCTGGAAAGAGGGCTTTCAATAAGAATTTCTTCATTGGCGCCTTGCAATTAGGTGACCAAACCTCTCCTTAGATGTAACTTTCTAGACATTGCCAATAATGTTATCTAATAATATTATTCAGATAATATGAATTATTGCTTCGATAATGAAAAATCTTGTGTAATGACAATTATCAAACAACAAAGAATATAAAATATCAACGCAACAATTATTAAATCAATAAAATAATCGAATAAAGAATTATCGTAACCATTATTGAGTAGTGCCTTCTTACGTAAGAATCAATAATTGGTGCAATACCGTGTGCTACTGTGTTTTAACCATCGAGTATTTTAACAGTATTAACGGTAACAACTACACCGTTATTTTTAAACAACTTATATTTGTCGTTTTCTTCATCCAATCGCTTTTTCCGTTATAGGGCCACACACGGTCGCTACTGGTCGTATTTAATATTCTCCGACATGATTTAATATTCCACGACCAAACTAATATTCCCCGACAACAATGAATATTTTATAACCACTTGCTTATTTTGAAATATTTGCGTATTTTACCCCTAACTATCCACATTAATCAAATCAACCCTTACTATTTCAAAATAATAAATAGAGAAAATTAAATTTCATTAATAATAAGTTGGGGTCTTACAACCTCCCCTCCTTATGAAATTTCGTCCTCGAAATTGACGTACGTACCTTGTGTTTCGAAAAGGTGAGGATACCTCGCTTTCATTTCCGGAGTTTCCAATTCCTGTGTCATTTCCTCTATAAAGCATGATTCCTCCACAAAACTTTAACTTGTGGTATGACCTTTCTTGGCGTAGGACATGCTCCTTCCTATCCAAGATCTTGACAGGTACCTCCTCATACGTTAAGTCTTCGACTATCTCGTCCGGTTCTAACTCTATAACGTGGTTCGGGTCTTTCACATATTTACGAAGTACAGATATGTGAAACACATTATGAACACGAGACATACTCGGAGGTAACGCGAGTCTATAGGCTACATTTCCTACTCGGTCAAGAATTTGAAATGGACCAATAAATCGTGGATTGAGCTTTCCTCTCTTCCCAAATCTTGTAACTCCCTTCCATGGAGCAACTCGCAATAATACACGATCCCCTACACTAAATTCCACGTCCTTTCGATGAAGATCCGCGATAACTCTTTTTGTCGATTTTGTGCCGCTTTGTATACGTTGTCGAATCATTTGGATCTTTTCAGTAGTCATACGCATCAACTCGGGTCCCAACGGTGTTGCTTCACCCACTCTCGTCCCAACATAATTGGAGAGCGACACTTTCGTCCATATAATGCTTCAAATGGAGCTACACCTATACTTGCTCGATAAATTGTTGTTGTAGGAGAATTCCACCAATGGTAAATACTTATCCTAACGCCGCTTGAAAGTCAGGACACGAGTCTTAATAAATCTTCAAGAGTTTGAATAGTCCTTTCGATTGTCCGTCTGCTTGAGGATGGTATGCCGAATCAATCAGAACTCCGCGCTCCATAGCTTTTTTGCAAGCTAACCCAAAATCTTGAAGTGAATCTTGGGTCACGATCCGAAACTATGGATACAGTGCATGCCATGCAACCTCACAATCTCATTCACGCATATACTAAAGAAGACGCTCAAGTGAATAAGTCTCCGTGACGGCAAGAAATGAGCGAGACTTGGTTAATCTATCAACAATAACCCAAATAGCATTGATGCCCCGAGAAACCAGTAGGAAGACCGTGAATCTAAATCCATGGTAATGTGTTCCCACTTCCATTTCGGAATCTCAAGTGGTTGCAACGGACCCTTAGGTACCGGATGCTCGCGCTTTACACGTTGACAAGTTAAACACATTGAGATAAACTTTGCAATCTCTCTCTTCATATTGTTCCACCAAAATGTATGTCAAGATCACGATACATTTTAGTACTTCCGTGATGGATTGCAAATGGTGTATTGTGTGCCTCCATCATAATCTTGTACTTCAAATTAGAGTCGTTAGGAACACAAAGTCAGAGTGGACTCAAGTATTCCTTCTTCATCAATTCTCGCCCTGGAATAGCTCCTTCAGTACTTTCTTCTTCATACGCATCATTTCCCGGTCGGTGGCTCGAAAGCAACCTTAACTTTTTCTATTAAAGTTGGCTCTATGCGTATACTTGACATCATCGCACTCGTTCCTCGTGATATGATCTTCTACTCAACGCGTCACGCCTACCACGTTCGCTTTTCCGTGATGGTATTGAATAGTGTGGTCGTAGTCTTTCAATAGCTCGAACCAACGTCCGCCGCCGCGATGTTGAGTTCTTTTTGAGTGAAGAAATATTTAAGGCTTTTATGGTCCGAATATATCTCCACTTTCTCCCCATATAGATAAGTGCCTCAATATCTTTAGCGCTGAAACGATCACGCTAACTCTAGATCATGAGTAGGATAATTCCTCTCATACTCTTTAAGTTGTCGCGAGGCATAAGCTATGACTTTCCCACGTTGCACGAGAACACATCCTAACCCCTTTGCTCAAGCATCATCAGAGATAACAAATCCATCCCAACCGGATGGTATTGTTAGAACAGTGCCGAAATAAGTCTCCTTAAGCTCTTGGAAACTCTTCTCGCATTCTTCGCTCCAAACGAATTTTTGTATCCTTCCGAAGTTAGTTGGGTTAATGGAGTAGCGATTCGAGAAAACCCTTCCACGAATCTCCGATAATAACCAACTAAGCCCTAAAAACTACGATTTCAATCATCGACTTAGGTTGCTCCCAACTTCAGATTGCTTCAATCTTCGTCGGATCAACAGATACTCCATGTTTCGACACCACGTGCCCAAGGAATGCTACTTCCTCAAGCCAAAACTCGCATTTCTTCAATTTGGCATATAGTTTTTTTCACGAAGCCTTTGGAGTACCAAACTTCAAAATGGTGCTCATGATCTTCATGACTTTTGGAATATATGAGGATGTCATCAATAAAAACAACAATGAATCGATCCAAATATTCTTTGAATACTCGGTTCATCATATCCATGAAAGTCAGAGGAGCATTAGTCAATCCGAAAGATATGACTAAGAATTCATAATGCCCGCATCTGAAGTTCTAAAGGCGCCTTTGAATATCCTCGCCTAATCTTGGTGATGATATCCGTAAGCTAAGATCGATTTTTGAAAAGAATTATGCCCTCAGAATCGGGTCAAAAAGTCATCAATACGAGGTAGAGGATACCTATTCTTGATGGTGACATGGTTCAATTCCCGATAGTAATATAAAGTCGATACTCCCGCCTTTCTTCTTTATTTAATAAAACAGAGCACCCCAAGGAGATGTACTAGATTTAATGAAACCGATGTCCAACATTCCTCGTAGTTGGACCTTTAACTCTGAAGTTCAATAGAGCCATTCGATATGGGGTTTTAGAAATGGGCTTTGTATCAGTTCAAGATCAATAAAGAATTCAACTTCACGCTCGGGAGTAGGAAGGAAGTTCTTCAGAAATACGTCAGAAAGTCAATAACAACAACAGAATATTATTCAAATTTGACGTGTCTTTATTCAAATCCATAACATGGACTAAGAAAGCTCGACATCCGCTTTTTCAATAAACGAATAGCTTTATGATTAGATATGATGTTGATTGATTTTAATGGTTTAGTTGCTTGAATTCGCATAAAAGTTGGTTAGGAATATGAAAACTAACAACCTTACGAAAATAATCAATTTTGGCATGATGAGTAGTTAACCAATCAATCCTTAAAATCACATCAAAAGCAAGTATCTTTCAAGAGATAAGGTCAACAGTGTAAGGTAATGGTGCCAACTTGAATCAAACAAGATTTATAAACAATTGGATGTGATGAAAGTTTCTCCTAACTGAGTTTCCACAGAAAGTCAAAGTCTAATTTCTCCCGAGTCAAGTTTAAACGTTGAGCACAAGCTAGAGAGAGATAAATGAATGGGTAACACCCCAGATCAAGTAAGGTATAAACTTCGCAAGAATTTATAAATATTTTACCCGTGATCACCTCGTTTGGGTTCTCATTTTGACCATCCACAACAAACGCCTCTTCCCTAATCGTTGACTTTGACTTTTTCGGGACGATCTTTTGAGTCACCGTCCTCCGCCGAACTAGGTTTCTTCTGCAAACAATCTCTCGAGCGATATGTCCTTCCTTTCCACAATTATAGCATACCTTGAATCATTGTGGGACAGATTTGATCGATATGTCCCTCTTTCCGCAGATTATAATAAGATACGAACGGTGGTCGTTTCTCCTCCCTTAGAACCGATTTGTCACAAGACCGCTCGCCTTCACATGGTCGTTGTTAAATCTTCTCTTTTTAAAATCTCCTCCCGACTCGCTTCTTCTATTTTCACGGCTATGATTACCACCAGAGTGGTTACCATTTTGTCGTCATTCTGCTTTTCTCCATTGGTTATCATTATTCTCGCTGATCGCTATCTCTGGTACGATCCTCGGTTATGGTCCTCGGTTGGACCGTACTCGTTATCTCGCTCTAATAATTGAGCCCTCGTTTACAACATCCGAATAGAGAGAAAGTTTATGAGAAATGAGATACCGACGTACTTGGGTTTCAAACTTCTAAGAAACATCCACGTCATCGTTCCTCATTCTCCACCAAATGAGGTCTGAACACGGATAACTCGCAAACTTTGCCTCGCATCGAGACACCGCCATGTTGTTTTGCTCTAATCGATGAACTCCACTTCTTCTTCATACGATTTAACACTTTCAAAGAAAAGTATTTGTCATTAAATAGTTTCAAACGCTTCCCAAGACATGCCGAGTGCGGTATTTGGATGGGTACGCTTACAGACTCCCACCAAGAATCCGCCTCGCGCCACGGAACATAAAGGTGGCGAATGGAACCTTCGTTCTCCGCCGCATCCCAAGACATCGAATATCTTGGTAATTTGCTTGACCCATGTTTCCGCCATGATCGGATCCGCTTTCCCTTAAATTCGTGGTCCCAACTCTTTGAATCGCTGGTCACGTGACAACCCGTGAATTGCTATCATTTCTCCTCAGATTTTGAACACGAGTCTCCCTCGTTCGATTTTGCAAGAACTGCAAAAGCTTCTAAACATCCCTCGCTCATCATCTCGCCGATTGGTGTTGTTCACAGGAGGAACATTGCCAAGATGTTGCACGTTCTCCTCGTTGGTGAGTACAAAGAGCTCTACCTGGCCTCATTTCCATTGTTAATATTCTGGGTTGACATTCTCAAATACCGTCATAAAACAAGGGTTAATTAAGGAAATCAATATATCACATAATATCCTTATATATCGACTCAACTAAAAAATAAGCTTAGTAGGACACACTAGCGAAGGATTTACGCGTGCCTCTCCCTCCTAGTTCTATTCCCGATCTCCGCCAGAGATCATATCCCTAAGCTCGATACCAACCGTGACGCCCCCAAAATAGGTATACATCACCCATTTCGAGTTGTCAATATATGGTATGTAAACAACTACAATTTTATTATTACAACAGAAAACTTTGAGTTTGAATACAAATATTATCTTCTGATAATATCTATACTCAAATAAATCCTCATCACATTTATTGATACATTATTTTACAAAATGGTGAGGACTACTAAACAATTCTTTCTAAAACCTTCATTCCATACCCCGACTCGTATCGCTTATATTCTCGCCTCCCGAGAAGAAAAATGGAACAAAAAGGAAAAAGGTGAGCTCAACTAGCCCAAGAAAGAATATTATGACTAAGATAATATACAACAAATTACCGTTAGTCTTCAACAGGAAAAATCTAATGTAATACAATAGACAACAAATTTTAATTCAATATTCGCAGCAGAAATAATAATTCATTAGAAGAGTTAAGTAGAGAATGCAAACTACTATCTTCTATGTATGAATTTAAAAGTTCATCGCTCTATCTTTTATCCCCCAGAACATCAATCAATATACATCCGAATCAAATATTCATCTTTGCACTACATGTGCCAAAGATATTCATCATTGGTCATGTTCATCTAAACACACTGTTCATCTTTGCACTACTACTACCAAAGATATTCTTCAGAAATCATTCATCTTTGCACTATGTGCCAAAGATATTCAATAATATCATCATTTAAGATCGAGGATGATGAAAAATATTTTTAAAGAAACGAATCCAATTGAAACAAAATGACAAGGATTAAGGATTAAGGATTCGTACTTTGTTTTATCCATGTTCAAAAATACCTCAAAAATAATCATAGTGGTGTAAAATTCAAGAATGATCAAAACATGGATACAATCAAAGCTAGTATCCGTAATAGATATTTTGGACAAAAAGAAGAAATTCTATTTTTCTATGAATAGTCACAGTATACGTGAATAGTAACTCCGACACCAAAAGATAGAAATTCCCAAAAAAACATCTTCACGCTTCATGAATAGTACTCGTGAATATAAGAATCGTGAATAAGAACTCATGAATAAGAACTCGTGAATAAGAACTCATGAATCAGAAACCCAGAGCATGGAAAAGTTCCAAATTTGATAAAAAGTTTCAACCAATATTTCAAAGATAATGATATGAAGAAATAATATCATTTCGAGAAGAAAATAACATTCCTTACCTCGAAAGATTAAGATTTATTTGGAATAATGGTATAAGGTCAAGGAAGGGAACGCACCTCTAACAATACTCAAAGTATACTCACAAGAATACGCTTTCAATATATCGAGAGAGAAATAGAGAGAAACTTCAGGTTTCACGGTGTTTTTCAATTCTAACCTAAGACCCTATTTATAGAAAATGCTTAGAACACCAAAGTAGAAAATTGAATATAATATTAATATATTTTTCACATTTTCTTTAGCCCACCTTAGACAACTGATCTCAGCCCATTTGAATCACATGTGAGGCCAACTTAGTTGCAAAAACGTTTTTCTCAAAATAATTAACTAAAACTCCCAAAATTAATTATTATTTTGAACTTCTAACTTCAATAATTCATAATAAATAGCCCTTTTATCGGAAAATTCAAATCCTGAGAGTTTTATAGGAAATTAATTCTCTACAACTTTCCGTAAGAAAGTTTTCCAATTCCAAATGAAAATGACAATCAAATCCATAAACCAAGCGATTTTGTGTTTATAATCAAATTTCAATAATAAATGGGGTCCACCGACATGTTTAACATGTTTTAAATATTTATTGCAACAAAAATACTCTTCTTCCTCAGATACTCATATATCCCACATTCGTTGTAAAATATCACCATTATTATATTATTATAATATAATAATATATTTAAATAAATTATTTTATCGAAAAAGATAAAATTTCAATTTTCTCCATCTATATCCACATAAAATCAATATTTTTCTTATCATATGAATCAATAATTAATTATTCACAAATAATATTACAAAATCACAATATCGACAACAAGCGCGCTCCCGGGAAAGAGGGCTTTCCAATAAGAATTTCTCCACTCTGGCGCAATTAATTAGGTGACCAAACCTCTCCTTGATGTAACTTTCTAGACATTGCTAATAATGTTATCTAATAATATTATTCAGATAATATGAATTATTGCTTCGATAATGAAAAATATCGTGTAATGACAATTATTCAAACAACAAAGAATATAAAATATCAACGCAAAGAATTATTAAATCAATAAAAAATCGTAAGCAAGAATTATCGTAACCATTATTGAGTAAAGTGCCTTCTTACGTAAGAATCAATAATTGGTGCAATACCGTAAGCTTCTTGTGTTTTAACCATCGAGTATTTTAACAAAGATTATCTGTGAATAACTACACCGTTATTTTTAAACAACTTATATTTGTCGCTTTCTTCATCCAATCGCTTCAAGCATGGGGCCCATACATGGTCACTTGCGTCGTCGTCATTTAATATTCCCCGACAAAGCATTTAATATTCCACGACCAAACGAATATTCCCCAACAACAATGAATATTTTATAACCACTGCTTATTTTGAAATATTTTATGATTTTACCCCTAACTATCCACATTAATCAAATCAACCCTTACTATTTCAAAATAATAAATAGAGAAAATTAAATTTCATTAATAATAAGTTGGGGTCTTCTGATGTGATGTGATGAAAGTTTCTCCTAACGGAGTTTCCACAGATAGGTCAAAGTCTAATTTCTCCGAGTCAAGTTTAAACGTTGAGCACAAAGCAGGGAGAGATAAATGAATGGGTAAGACCTAGGTATCAAGTAAGGTATAAACTTCGCAAGAATTTATAAATAGCTTACCCGTGATCACCTCGTTTGGTTTCTCGCATTTTGACCGATCACAACAAACGCTTCTTCCGGAATCGTTGACTTTGACTTTTCCGGGACGATCTTTTGAGTCACCGTCCCCTCATTGAACTAGGTTTCGCCATCGCATAATCTCGAAGCGATATGTCCTTCCTTTCCACAATTATAGCATACCTTGAACTGTTGGACAGTTTGATCGATATGTCCCTCTTTCCGCATTTATAAGATACGATGGTGGTGGTCGTTCTCCTCCCTTAGAACCGATTCTTGTACGCAGACCGTCGCCTTCACATGGTCGTTGTTAAATCTTCTCTTTTAAAATCTCCTCCCGACTCGCTTCTTCTATTTTCACGGCCATGATTACCACCAGAGTGGTTACATTTTTTTGTCCATCTCTGCTTTCTTTCCATTGGTTATCATTATTCTATTGATCGCTATCTCCGAGTACGATCCTCGGTTATGGTCCCTCGGTTGGACCGTATTTCGTTATCTCGCCTAATAATTGAGCCACATTTACAACATCCGAATAAAGAGAAAGTTTATGAGAAATGAGATATCGACGTATCTTGGGTTTCAAACTTCTAAGAAACATCCACGTCATACGTTCCTCATTCTCCACCAAATGAGGTGCAAACTCGGATAACTCGCAAACTTTGCCTCGTCATCGAGACACCGTCGTGTTGTTTTGCTCTAATCTCGATGAACTCCACTTCCTTCATACGACGAACACTTTCAAGAAAAGTATTTGTCATTAAATAGTTTCAAACGTTTCAAGATACATCGAAAAGTCGGATTTGGATGGATGGGTACGCTTACAGACTCCCACCGAAGAATCGCCTCGCCACACGGAACATAAAGGTGGCGAATGGAACCTTCGTTCTCCGTGCATCCCAAGACATCGAATATCTTGGTAATTTGCTTGACCCATGTTTCCGCCCATGATCGGATCTCGCTTTCCCTTAAATTTCGGTGGTCCCACTCTTTGAACTCGCTTGGTTGTGATAACCCGTGAATTGCTATCATTTCTCCTGTATTTTGAACACGAGTCTCCTCAAATGCGATTTTGCATGAATCGCAAAAAGCTTCTAAACATCCCTCGCTCATCATCTCGCTTTCGGTGGTGTTGTTCATGGGAGGAACATTGCCAAAGATGTTGCACGTTCTCCTCGTTGGTGAAAGACAGCGTCTCCACGGTCTCATTTCCATTGTTAATATTCTCGATCGACATTCTCGAATCTGTCATAAAATAAGGGTTAATTAAGAAAATAAATATATCACATAATATCCTTATATCTTGACTAACTAAAAAATAAGCTTAGGTAGGACACACTAGCGAAGGATTTACTCGTCTCTCCCTCCTAGTTCTATTCCCGATCTCACTGGCCAGAGATCATATCCCTAAGCTCGATACCAATTGTGACGCCCCAAAATAGGTATACATCACCCATTCCGAAGTTGTCAATACATGGTATGTAAACAACTACAACTTTATTATTACAACAAGAAAGCTGTGAGTTTGAATACAAATATTATCTTACAGACAATATCTATACTCAAATAAATCCTCATCACATTTATTGATACAATATTTTACAAAAATGGTGAGGACTACTAAACAATTCTTTCTAAAACCTTCATTCCATATTCCCGACTCGTACTCATTTATATTCTCGCCTCACGAGAAGAAAAATGGAACAAAAAGGAAAAGGGTGAGCTCAACTAGCCCAATTAAAGAATATTATGACTAAGATAATATACAACAAATTATCGTTAGTCTTCAACAGGAAAAATCTAATAGAATACAATAGACAACAAATTTTAAATCAATATTCGCGTGAGAAATAATAATTCATTAGAAGAGTTAAGTAGAGAATGCAAACTACTATCTTATATGTATGAATTTAAAAGTTCATCGTCATCTTTTATCCCCGTAACATCAATCAATATACATCCCGAATCAAATATTCATCTTTGCACTCTGGTGCCAAAGATATTCATCGATTGGTCATGTTCATCTAAACACTGTTCATCTTTGCACTACTACCAAAGATATTCTTCAGAAATCATTCATCTTTGCACTACATGTGCCAAAGATATTCAATAATATCATCATTTAAGACCGAGGATGATGAAAATATTTTTAAAGAAACGAATCCAATTGAAACAAAATGACAAGGATTAAGGATTAAGGATTCGTATTTTGTTTTATCCATGTTCAAAAATACCTCAAAAATAATCATAGTTGTAACGACCCTAAAATAGGTCCATTCCATCCAACCCATTCTGAGTCGCTAAATATATGGTACGGAAAATAACTACAACTTTATTACAATAATTGTCGTGCAAAATACAACAACACATATGTTGTGAGTTTGGATACAAATATATACCAACTCAGAAGACGTCACCATGACACTTACATAAAGGTATAGTCAAAAACCTGTTTTTAGAAATTAGAATCTTTGGGAAGTGCTCAAGGAAACTTTTTGTACATGGGAGGCCATGCTTTTAGGTTATGGTAGATATCATATGGCCACGTAATTATCCTTGGTTGACCTAATAGACCCCAAAGAAAAACGAGAAGATTACTATCATATTCTTCCCAATGGCGAGTCTTCTCGACATATCATTATCTCCACTTTGTCTCTAATTGGGTATTATACTCCAAACAAACACCAAGATTATATAGGTAGTGCTTGTAAATATACTCAAAAGAAGTGGATGAAAGACAACCATGTCTTATGATAACACGAGTTTGTATGTCATTAGACATCTTGTATGATAGTGACAAAACACCCTTCCAAAGTTGGGTTCGCCTCACCCTATTTAATTCACCAAAATAACTATTAAATGATGTATAAAATACAACACACTAAAGTCCTCAATAAAATTATTTCCATACTCTTTAGGAGAACCTCAACAACTATAGACCACCGATTCTATTCCTTGTTATCCCCATTTCAACCCAAATTTACACTTTTATTAATTCGAAAGGAATTGTAAAACAAAAGGGTGAGCACAACTAGCTCAAGAAGAATATCATGACTAAAGATAAATAAATTATCAATAGTCTTCATCAAGAATAAATCGTAGATTTAGAACATATGGTAGATGATAAAACTTTTCAACCATAGTTGCAGCGGAATGAGCAATCCATTAGAAGAGTCAAATAGACCATAAAATCTATTATCTTCTCCATGTTAAAAGTCCACCAACAATGTTTTATCCCTGTAACATCAATCAACAATTCCTGTCCACAATCACATGCATAACTTATAATCATAATTGTAGTTCTAAATCCCTCTTCTTATCCAGGACGAAGATAATTTCATCACCTGTCTTTACCTTGAATATTAAAGATCATGGTTATACCAAATCACAGTTCCTGTTCATAATCATACTAATAAATTCATCTTTGCACCATGGCCAAAGATATTCATCAACAGTTCATCTTTGCACTACATGCCAAAGATATTCAACAACAAGTCATCTTTGCTCTACGAGCCAAAGATATTCAACAACATGTTATCTTTGCACTACGGGCCAAAGATATTCATCAATAATTCATCTTTGCACTACAGGCTAAAGATATTCATATATTAAAGAAACACATAATCATTTCAGAAGTTATATAACAATAATTATAACCATGTTGATCAATTCACCTTTGCACTTAAGCCAAAAATATTCAATTGTAAATTCAATGGTCATGATCATACCAGTCAACAATTCAACTTTTGCACTACTGGCCAAAAAGAACCTATAGTCACGATCATACCAATAATCTACCCATCTTTACACTCAAGTCAAAGAGAAATATCATCATTAGGGTTATAAGAATGTTATATAAAAACAATATAATCAAAACATGGTTTTAATTTCAAAAGTAAGATTCATAAATCAACGATAATTTGGTCAGAGAAGAAACCAATTTTGTCGTGAATAGTACCAAATATTCTTACATAATACCGTGAGTATCGTGCGTAGTAACCTCGACACGAAAAGATAAAGTTTCATAATAAAATTCATATCCATATTTATAACACCTTAATCCAAATGTTATAAATCACTTAATAATATCAAAATCTTAATATTCTTAATATTACAACAATATTTAATAATTTCTAAAACTTATAAACAATTTAATTAAATTGTTTACACTTTACTAATTAATGCATTTAATCATCATAAAATGCCAAACTCATAAGATTTCATCACCAATAACCAAAACCCTCATCAAAAATCTGCATATACCTCTATATATGATTCTCAAGCTATAAAATCATATTTTTCAATTTTCTTACATCACATAACATATTTAATTCATTTACTCATAACTAGAATATTTTCATGAAAAATACCAAATCAGTTCCAAAAATATTTCTTTTCTTGGATTTAGTATAACATAGTCCCATATTAAACATATATTTTTCTCAAAATTTTAAAAATTCATTTACTATTTTCATATGGCCAAAACCACCGAATATTTAAACATTTATCATAAATTATACTTTTATCCAACAATTTGAAAATTTACACGGTATACTTGATATTATATAGATGTACTCCCAATAAAAATTTCATCAATTTTGGAGTTAATCACAAGAAGTTATAAGCGGTTACTTTTAAAATAGTCTTTTCTCATAAAATTCATAACTCTCAATCTATACATCCAAAAATCTCCATTTTTGGACAAAATATATAAAACTTATCAAATTATCATTTCAAATTTTTCCAGAATTTTTGAAGGTTCAGAAAAATTTTGAAACTAAAAACATAATAACCCTTAAAATCCCTTACTATCCCTTACCTCAAAAAGAAAGATTTTGATTTGGAATAACGCCGAATCTAACTTGCACAGTATATAGCAATACTCAAAGTATACTCAAAATACTCACAAGAATAAATTTCGATAATATAGAGAGAAAACTTGAGTTTTTAGTGTGATTTTCAATTTAACCCAAGCACCCTATTTATAGAAATTGCTTAGAACACCAAATGGTAAAAAATTGAATATAATATTAATATAATTATACAAATTTTCCTTAGCCCACCTTTTGGTCAAAACACCAGCCACACATGTTAATGATGTCCAAAAAATACAAAAAATGTTTTTCTAACAAAAATAATTTAAACTCCAAAAATCAATTCACACCCGATATACCGAAACTTCAATAATTCATAATAAATAGCTCTTTTATCAGAAAATTCGAATCTCGCGATTTTTTATAGGAAATTTAATTCTCTACAACTTTGCAGAAGAAAGTTTTACTAGATTTCAAACAGAAATTAACCGAAATCCATAAACGGGCGATTTTACAGGCTATAATCAAATTTCAGTCAAGAAATGGGGTCCACCGACACACAAAACATGTGTTAATCATTTAATGCCACAAAAATACTCTTCCTCCTCATATACTCATATATCCCACATTCATTATAAAATATCACCGTTAATATATTATTTAAATAATATATTTAAATGAATTATTTTATCAGAAAAAGATAAAATATTAATTTTCAACAATTGTCACTTTAAAAATTTTCTCCATCTATATCCACATAAAATAAATATTTTTCTCATCATAAAAATCAATAATTAATTATTCACAAATAATATTACATTGTGACGCCCCCAAAATAGGTATACACATCACCCATTCTGAGTCGCTAAATACATGGTACAAGAAGCAAATTACAACTTCAATAATACAAATGTCGTGTGAAATACGACAATATATCTTGTGAGTTTAAATATAATATTGTCTTCTAGACAATATCCACACATAAATAAATCCCCATCATAATTATTGACACATTATTTTACAAAATGGTGAGGACTACTAAACAACTCTCTCTAGAACCTTCATTCCATACCCCGACTAGTACTTTCACATTCTCGCCTCCCGAGAAGAAAAATGGAACAACAAGGAAAAGGGTGAGCTCAACTAGCCAAGAGTAAAGAATACTATGACTAAGATAATATACAACAAATTATCGTTAGTCTCAGCAACAGGAAAAATCGATAGAATACAATAGGCAACAAGTTTCGAGATCAATATTCAATGTGAAAATAATAATTCATGTAAGAGTTACGTAGAGAATGAAATCTACTATAATCTATGAATTTAACAGATCCATCATCAATATTTTATCCCTGTAACATCAATCAATATTCATCTCAAATCAAATATTCATCTTTTGCACTACAGCCAAAGATATTCATCAATCGGTCGTATGTTCATCTCAACACTGTTCATCTTTGCACTAAAGGCCAAAGATATTCATCATCGGTCATGTTCATTTAAACACTGCTCATCTTTTGCACTACTAAAGCCAAAGATATTCTTGAAATCATTCATCTTTGCACTACTGGGCCAAAGATATTCAATAATATCATCATTTAAGACCGAGGATGATGAAAAATATTTTTAAAGAACGAATCCAAAGGAAACAAAATGACAAGGATTAAGGATTAAGGATTCGTACTTTTGTTTTATCCATGTCCAACAATACCTCAAAATAATCATAGTGGTGTAAAATTCAAGAATAATCAAAACATGGATACAATCAAAGCTAGTATCCGGAATAGATATTTTAGACGAAAAGAAGAAATTTTATTTTTATGAATAATAGTCAGATATCGTGAATAGTGCCGTGGTATACGTGAATAAGTAACTCAGACACCAAAAGATAGAAATTCCACAAAAACATCTTCACGCTTACATTAATAGTACTCGTGAATAAGTAAATCGTGAATAGTAACTCATGAATAGTAACTCGTGAATAAGAACTCATGAATAAGTAACCCGACATGAAAAAGTTCCAAATTTGATAAAAAGTTCCAACCAATATTTCAAAGATAATGATATTGAAGAAATAATATCATTTGAGAAGAAAATAACATCCCTTACCTCAAAGAATCAAGATTTCTTGGAAGGAAAGGCTCAAGTGATCTTTGAATGAAACTTGTCTTGACAAAGAACTCTCAAAGTATCTAAATACTCACAAAATACGCTCAATAATATAGAGAAAAGAGAAAACTTTGTTTACGGTGTGATTTTCAATTCTAACTTAGCCCTCTATTTATATAGAAAATGTTAAGACGGCAAAGCGGACTTTTTAACCTCGCAACTGATGGCTTTACTCGCTATTATTCCCACCCACCACATTTGAAAATTCAATTGAGCACATTTCTTCACCAACCACAAGTGGGGCCCACCAATTCTAGAATTTTCCACCAAAATCATTTATAACCTAATTTACGAATCAGTCACCTCTTAAAATTCATAATAAATTATACGCCTCATCTTTAACGGTTCAAAATTTGTGGACATATACTCAACTTATATATGTATAACATATCCAAAAATTACAACGATCCAACGGTCGGATTAAATATTATAACTCACACAATAAAAGTCGTAATAACACCGATTTGATCTTTTAATACCTCCAATCCGACAAAATACAAATAAAACATCTCAAAGATTATTTCCTTCATTAATAACCACATAAATAAATCCATCATTTATATTCATATAAAATAATTATTTCCTTATCATATGAATCAATAATTAATTATTCACAAATAATATTCTGAGAATCACATTTATGACAACCAGTACATTCCCGGAAAGAGGGGGCTTTCAATAAAGATCTCTCCTTCTCGGGCGCATGATTAGGTGACCAAACCTCTCCTTAGATGTAACTTTCTAGACATTGCCAATAATGTTATCTAATAATATTATTCAAATAATATGAATTATTGATCCGATAATGGGAAATCTTGCAAAGTGACAATTATTGAACAACAATAATATAAAATATCAACACAAAGCAATTATTGAATCAATAAAATGAAATATTGAGCAAGAATTCTTCGTAACAATTATTCGAGTAGTGCCTTCACGTAAGAATCAATAATTGATGCAATACCGTGCTTCTTTCTTGTTCAACAACGCCAGATTAGTGTGTTTTAACCACCGGGTATTCCAACAAAGATACTTCTGTAACAATTACGCATAGTTATTTTTAAACAACTTATATTTGTCGTTTTCCTCATCCAATCGCTTTCGTTATGGGGCCCACACATGGGCATTTGCGCTTCGTCGCATGCGAATATTCCCCGACAAGATTTAATATTCCACGACCAAACGAATATTCCCGACAAAAATGAATATTTTATAACCACTTGCTTATTTTGAAATATTTCATGATTTAACCCTTAACTATCCACATTAATCAAATCAACCCTTACTATTTCAAAATAATAAATAAAGAAAATTCCTTTTATTTAAAAAATTTTTGAGGTCTTACATACATAATCACAATATTAACAACCAGTAGTTCAGGAAAAGAGGGGCTTTCCAATAAGAATTTCTCCTTCTTGCAAGCCTTGATTAGGTGACCAAACCTCTCCTTAGACAGTAACTTTCTAGACATCGCCAATAATGTTTTCTAATAATATTATTCGAGATAATATGAATTATTGTCTCAGATAATGGAAAATATCTTGTCGTGACAATTATTGAAACAACAATAATACAAAATATCAACGTAGCAATTATTGAATCAATAAAATAAAATATTGAATAAATAATTATCGTAACAATTATCGAAGTAATGCCTTCTTAAAAAAAAAATTATCACGCTTCATGAATAGTACTCGTGAATAGTAAGTCTTGAATAAGAACTCGTGAATAGTAACTTCGTGAATAGTAACTCATGAATAGTAACTCGTGAATAATAAGAACTCATGAATAGTAATTAAAAAAAATTGAATACTTTTATTTCATAAAATTCGGTCTTACAATCTCCTCCTTATGAAATTTCGTCCTCGAAATTTTACGCACTGTATTTCAAAGAGTTGAGAATACCTTGTTTTCATTTCAGATTCTATCTCCCCGTCATCATGATTTCTCCATTGCTCATCTCCCGTATTTGGATATCATTCTAGAATACTGACTTCAAAACAAGGGTTAATTTAACAAATTAACATATCACATAATATCCCGATATTATGATCGACCAACAAATAAGCTTAGGTAGGACACACTAGCGAAGGATTTACTCATTTCTCCCTCCTAGTTCTAATCCCGATCTCCGCGGAGATCATATCCTAAGCTCGATGCAAATGTAACGACCCCAAAATAGGTCCATTCCATCCAACCCATTCGAGTCGCTAAAATATGGTGGTACGAAAAATAACTACAACTTTATTACAACAATTGTCGGTAAAATATAACAACACATATGTTGTGAGTTTGGATACAAATATATACCAATCAGTATGTACGTCACCATGACACCTTACATAAAGGTATAGTTAAAAACTATTTTAGAAATTAGAATCTTTGGGAAGTGCTCAAGAAACCTTCGTATACATGGGAGGCCATGCTTTTAGGTTATGGTAGATATCATATGGCCACGTAATTATCCTTGGTCAATCTAATAGACCCAAAGAAAAACGAGAAGATTACTTATCATATTCTTCCCAATGGCGAGTCTTCTCTCGACATATCATTATCTCCATCGTCTCTAATTGGGTATTATATTCCAAACAAACACCAAGATTATATAGGTAGTGCTTGTAAATATACTCAAGAAGTGGATGAGCACAACCATGTCTCTTATGATAACACGAAGTTTGTATGTCATTTAGACATCTTGTATGATAGTGATAAAACACCCTCCAAAGTTGGGTTCGCTTTCACCCTATTTAATTCACCAAAAATAACTATTAAATGATGTATAAAATACAACACACTAAAGTCCTCAATAAAATTATTTCCATACTCTTTTAGGAGAACCTCAACAACTATAGACCACCGATTCTATTCCCTTGTTATCCCGCCAACCCAAATACTACACTTTTATTACGAAAAGGAATTGTGAAAAACAAAAGGGTGAGCACAACTAGCTCAATAAAGAATATCATGACTAAAGATAAATAAATTATCAATAGTCTTCATCAAGAATAAATCGTAGATTTAGAACATATGGTAGATGATAAAACTTTTCAACCATAGTCGCAGTGTGAATGAGCAATCCATTAGAAGAGTCAAATAGACCATAAAATCTATTATCTTCTCCATGTTAAAAGTCCACCAACAATGTTTTATCCCTGTAACATCAATCAACAATTCCTGTCCACAATCACATGCATAACTTATAATCATAATTGTAGTTCTAAATCCCTCTTCTTATCCAGGACGAAGATAATTTCATCACCTGTCTTTACCTGAAACATCAAAGATCATGGTTATACCAAATCACAGTTCCTGTTCATAATCATACTAATAAATTCATCTTTGCACCACGGCCAAAGAAATTCATCAACAGTTCATCTTTGCACTACATGCCAAAGATATTCAACAACAAGTCATCTTTGCACTACGAGCCAAAGATGTTCAACAATAGGTCATCTTTGCACTACGGGCCAAAGATATTCATCAATAATTCATCTTTGCACTACAGGTTAAAGATATTCATATATTAAAGAAACACATAATCATTTCAGAAGTTATATAACAATAATTATAACCATGTTGATCAATTCACCTTTGCACTTAAGCTAAAAATATTCAATTGTAAATTCAATGGTCATGATCATATACCACCAACAATTCAACTTTTGCACTCGCCAAAGAGAACCTATAGTCACGATCATACCAATAATATACCCATCTTTACACTCAAGTCAAAAGAAATATCATCATTAGGGTTATAAGAATGTTATATAAAAATAATATAATCAAAACATGGTTTTAATTTCAAAAGTAAGATTCATAAATCAACGATAATTTGGTCGGAGAAGAAACCAATTTGTCGTGAATAGTACCTCGTATTCTTACATAATCTAGTATCGTGCGCATAGTAAACCTCGACTACGAAAGATAGATAAGTTTCATAATAAAATTCATATCCATATTTATAACACCTTAATCCAAATGTTATAAATCACTTAATAATATCAAAATCTTAATATTCTTAATATTACAACAATATTTAATAATTTCTAAAACTTATAAACAATTTAATTAAATTGTTTACACTTTACTAATTAATGCATTTAATCATCATAAAATGCCAAACTCATAAGATTTCATCACCAATAACCAAAACCCTCATCAAAAATCTGATATACCTCATATATGATTCTCAAGCTATAAAATCATATTTTTCAATTTTCTTACTTCACATAACATATTTAATTCATTTACTCATAACTAGAACATTTTCATGAAAAATACCAAATCAGTTCCAAAAATATTTCTTTTCTGAGATTTAGTATAACATAGTCCCATATTAAACATATATTTTTCTCAAAATTTTAAAAATTCATTTACTATTTTTCATATGGCCCAAACCAACGAATATTTAAACATTTATCATAAATTATACTTTTATCCAACAATTTGAAATTTACACGGTATACTGATATTATATAAATGTACTCCCAATAAAAATTTCATCAATTTTGGAGTTAATCACAAAGAGTTATAAGCGGTTACTTTTAAAATAGTCTTTTCTCATAAAATTCATAATCGTCAATCTATACATCCAAAATCGCCATTTTTGGACAAAGTATATAAAACTCATCAAATTATCATTTCAAATTTTTTCAGAATTTTGAAGGTTCAGAAAAAATTTGAAACTAAAAACATAATAACCCTTAAAATCCCTTTACTATCCCTTACCTCAAAAAAAAAAGATCTTACATTTGGAATAATATTTGAACAAACTTGCACCGTATAGCAATACTCAAAGTATACTCAAAATACTCACAAGAATACGCTCGATAATATAGAGAGAAAACTTGATTTACGGTGTGATTTTCAATTCTAACCCAAGACCCTATTTATAGGAAATTGCTTAGAACACCAAAGCAGAAAATTGAATATAATATTAATATAATTATACAAATTTTCCTTAGCCCACCTTTTGCTTAAAAACACCAGCCACACATATTAATGATGTCCAAAAAAATACAAAAAAAATTTTTCTAACAAAAATAATTTAAACTCCAAAAATCAATTCACACCCGATATACCGAAATTTCAATAATTCACAATAAATAGTTCTTTTATCAGAAAATTGAATCTCGCTCATGCTTTTTATAGGAAATTCAATTCTCTACAACTGCGCGAAGAAAGTTTTTCCAAATTCCAAATAGAAATTAACCGAAATCCATAAACGGATGATTTTCTCGCTATAATCAAATTTCACCAAGAAATGGGGTCCACTGACACACACAAAACATGTTTTAATCATTTAATGCCACAAAAATACTCTTCCTCCTCATATACTCATATATCCCACATTCATTATAAAATATCACAATTAATATATTATTAAAATAATATATTTAAATGAATTATTTTATCGAGGAAAAAGATAAAATATTAATTTTCAACAATTGTCACTTTAAAAATTTTCTCCATCTATATCCACATAAAATAAATATTTTTCTCATCATAAAATCAATAATTAATTATTCACAAATAATATTACATAATCATAATATTAACAACCAGTGGGTCCCCAGGAAGAGAGGGCTTTTCAATAAGAATTTCTCTCACTCTTTGGCGCAATTTAGGTGACCAAACCTCTCCTTAAATGTAACTTTCTAGACATTGCCAATAATGTTTTCTAATAATATTATTCAGATAATATGAATTATTGCTCCAATAATGGAAAATCTTGTGTAGTGACAATTATTGAAACAACAATAATATAAAATATCAACGTAGCAATTATTGAATCAATAAAATAAAATATTGAGCAATGAAATTCATCGTAATAATTATTGAGTAATGCCTTCTTACGAAAAAAAATTATCATGCTTCATGAATAGTACTCGTGAATAGTAACTCGTGAATAGTAACTCGTAAATAGTAACTCATAAATAGTAACTCGTGAATAGTAACTCGTAAATAGTAACTCATGAATAGTAACTCATGAATAGTAATTAAAAAAAAATTGAATACTTTTATTTCATAAAATTCGGGGTCTTACAATAGTGGTGTAAAATTCAAGAATGATCAAAACATTGATACAATCAAAGAAATTTAGTATCCGAATAGATATTTTGACAAAAGAAGAAATTTTATTTTTTAAATTGAATAGTCTTGAGTATCACGTGAATAGTAACTCCGACACCAAAAGATAGAAATTTCCCAAAAAAACATCTTCACGCTTCATGAATAGTACTCGTGAATAATAACTCGTGAATAGTAACTCATGAATAAGAATCGTGAATAGTAACTCATGAATAAGAACTCATGAATAGTAACCTCGACATAGAAAAGTTCCAAATTTGATAAAAAGTTTCAACCAATATTTCAAAGATAATGATATTGAAGAAATAATATCATTTGAGAAGAAAATAACATCCTTTACCTCGAAAGATTAGTACTTACAAATTGGAATAAGATGTATAGTCTTTGAAAGGAACTTGCACCGTCTAACAATACTCAAAGTATACTCACAAGAATACGCTCAATATATCGAGAGAGAAATAGAGAGAAACTTCAGGTTTCGGTTTGTTTTCAATTCTAACCTAAGCACCCTATTTATAGGAAAATGCTTAGAACACCAAAGTAGAAAATTGAATATAATATTAATATATTTTTCACATTTTCTTTAGCCCACCTTAGACAACTGATCTCAGCCCATTTGAATCACATGTGAGGCCAACTTAGTTGCAAAAATGTTTTTCTCAAAATAATTAACTAAAACTCCCAAATATAATTTTCATCCAGGACAAATATAATTTTCATCACCTGAAACATCAAAGATCGTGGTTATACCAAATCATAGTTCATGTTCATAATCATACTAATAAATTCATCTTTGCACTACGGGCCAAAGATATTCATCAACAGACCATCTTTGCACTACATGCCAAAGATATTCATTAATAATTCATCTTTGCACTTTCTACGGGCCAAAGATATTCATCAATAATTCATCTGCACTACAAAGCTAAAGATATTCATATATTAAAAGAAACACATAATCATTTTTGAAGTTATATAACAATAATTATAACCATGTTGATCAATTCACTTTCAGACTTAAGCTAAAGATATTCAATTATAAATTCAATGGTCATGATCATACGGTCATAATTCAACTTTTCACCATTGGCCAAAGAGAACCCTAGTCATGATCATACCAATAATTTACCCATCTTTACACTCCAGAAAGAGAATTTCAACATCGGGGTTATAAAATGTTATATATGATAATAAAATCAATATAATCAATACATAGTTTTAATCTCCTGAGTAATATTCATAAATCAACTATAATTTGGTTAGAAAAAGAAACCAATTTTGTAGTGAATAGTACCCATGAATAGTAACTCGTGAATAGTAACTCATGAATAGTAACCCGTCGTGAATAGTAACTCGTGAATAGTAAATCGTGAATAGTAACTCGTAAAAAGTAACTCATGAATAGTAACTCATGAATAGTAACCCCGACATGAAAAAGTTCCAAATTTGATAAAAAATTTCAAATCAATATTTCAACATAATGATATTGAAGAAATAATATCACTTACGAAGAAAATAACATCCCTTACAATCCCTTAAAATCTTTATTATCCTTACCTCAAAGAAAAAGATCTTACGACTAGAATAATATTTGATCGAACTTCAGTATATAGCAACACTCCGGATATCAAAATACTCACAAGAATACACTCGATAAAATAGAGAAAACTTGAGTTTACGTGTGATTTTCAATTAACCTAAGCACCTATTTATAGGAAAATGCTTAGAACACAAAAGCAGAAAATTTAATAAAATATTATATTTATATAACAAATTTCCTACGCCTCTTTGAATTTAGATTTCAACATGTTTAACAACCCACTAATCATTAAAAAATGTTTTCTTGAATAAAACAATTAAAACTTCCAAAAATCAATTATTCTGGAATTTGAGAACTTGATAATTCATAATAAATAGCCCTTTTATCAGAAAAATTTGAATCTCGCGAATTTTTATAGGAAATTCAATTCTCTACAACTTTGCGGAAGAAATTTTTCCAAATTCAAACAAAAATTGACCCTGACAAAGCAGGCGATTTTAATTTATAATCAAAAGTCAAGAAATGGGGTCCACCACACACAAAACATGTGTTAATCATTTAATGCAACAAAAATACTCTTCCTCCTCATATACTCATATATCACACATTCATTGTAAAAATATTACTTTATCAGGAAAGATAAAATATCGATTTTCAATGATTGTAACTTTAAAAATTTTCTCCATCTATATCACATAAAATGAATATTTTTCTTATCATATAAATCAATAATTAATTATTCACAAATAATATTACTGAGAATCATGATATTATTGACAACGCAGGCGGTCCTCGAGGAAAGAGGGCTTTCGATAAAATTTCTCTCTTCTTGGCGCTTGATTAGGTATTGAACCTCTCCTTAGATAGAACTTTACAGACATTTGCAATAATGTTATCTAATAATATTATTCAAATAATATGAATTATTGATTTGATAATGGAAAATCTTGTGCGGTGACAATTATTAAAATAACAATAATATAAAATATCAACGCTTGACAATTATTGAATCAAAATAAAATATTGAACATTAATTCTTTGATTAATTATTAGTAGTGCCTTCTTACGTAAGAATCGATAATTGGTGCAATATATCGTATCTTCTTTGTGACAACAGCGTATTCTTTGTGTTTTAACCATGGGTATTCCAACCTTGGTAACAACTCTGTAGTTATTTTGTAAACAACTTATACTTGTCGTTTTTTTCATCCAATCGCTTTCAGTTATGAGGGCCCATTAAAATTGCTGGTCGTAAATACGAATATTCCCCGACAGCAAGTTTATTCCATGACCAAACGAATATTCCCCGAGAACAATGAATATTTTATAACCACTTGTGTATTTTGAAAAAAATTCATATATCACCCTTAACTTTAACCTTTTATCAATTTAACTATTTACTGAATTGTAATTATAAGAAAAATTGAATACTTTTATTTCATAAAATTCGGGGTCTTACATTATTTATTACGAATATTGAACAAAAACAATACCCCTTACCTTAAAAAGAATAGTATTCCAACTGGTATAATGAGGATATTGTTGAAGAAAACTTTCACGGTTTTCTACGCTCAATTCTTCTTAAAACTCTAAAAAATTACGCTCAATATTATAGAAGAAGAATTCTCTGATTCTGATGTGATTTTCAATTCTAACTAAGCATCCTATTTATAGAAAAATGGAAGGGGTACTGTTAAGAAGTCACGGATGCAACAATTTTTTTAGAAAATCACGAACACCGAATCTGATTTTCACAAGAATTTACCATGCACTGCATAGTAAAACACTATTGCAAGACCCCAAATTATTAATAAATGAAATTTAATTTCCTCTATTTATTATTTTGAAATAGTAAGGGTTGAATTGATTAATGTGGTTAGTTATGGGTAAAATGCACGAATATTTTAAAAATAAGCGGTGGTTATAAAATATTCATCATTTGTCGAGAATATATTCGTTTGGTCGTGGAATATTCTTTCATTGGCTTGGGAATATTAAATATGCATTTGCCATAATTTTTGTGGGCCCATAAACGAAAAAGCAATGGATGAAGAAAAATGACAAGTATAAGTTGTTTATAAATAATGGCGAAGTTATTATCAGTAATACCGTTGGAATACTCTTGGTTAAAACACAAGAATACGTTATTGTCAAGACAAGAAAGATAAAGATTGCACCAATTATTGATTCTTACGTAAATAGGCACTACTCAATAATTGTTACATAAAGAGTTATCGCTCAAAGATTTTATTTTATCGATTCAATAATTGTCGCGTTGATATTTTATATTATCGTTGTTTCAATAATTGTCACTACACAAGATTTTCCATTATCGGGCTAATAATTCATATTATCCTAATAATATTATTAGAAAATATTATTGGCAATGTCTAGAAAGTTCGCTTCAAGGAGAGGTTTGGTCACCTAATTACGCCTACCAAGTAAGAGAAATTTTATCGAAAGCCCCCTTTTTCCTGAACTACCGTCACAAGATCGTGATTATGTAATATTATTTGTGAATAATTAATTATTGATTTATATGATGAGGAAAATATTGATTTTATGTGGATATAGATGGAGAAAATTTTTAAAGTGATAATTGTTAAAATTGATATTTTATCTTTTCCGATAAAATAATATTTTATTATATTACATAATAATGATGATATTTTTTTACAATGAATGTGGGATATGAAAGTATATGAGAGAAAGAGTATTTTTGCAAAAAAGTTGTTTAAAACATGTTAAATATGTCTATGGGCCCATTTCTCGACCGAAATTTGATTATAAGATGTAAAATCGCCTGCTTATGAATTTCCTTCCAATTTACATTTGGAATTTGAAAAAGTTTCTTCTTGAAGTTGTAGAGAATTGAATTTCCTATAAAAATTACGATAAAAGGGCTATTTATTATGAATTATGAAGTTCAAGTTCAAATAATTAATTTTTGAAAGTTTTAATTATTTTAAATAACAAAACGTTTTTGGAATGTGTGGAGGCATCATTAGCATGTGCTTGGGGATGAATTGATTCTTGGATGCGTAGAAAGATGTGGAAAATAAATAATATTAATTTATTAAATTTTTCGCTTTGGTGTTCTAAGCATTTTCCTATAAATAAAGTGCTTAGTTAATTGAAAATCACACTAAACTAAAGATTTCTCTCTCTCTCTATTATATCGAGCGTATTCTTGTGAGTATTTTAATACTTTGAGTGTTCTTTATACAAAAGAAGTTCAAGTCATAGCTTATATCCAGGTGTTTCATTTAGAATATCTTGTCTTTACGAGGTAAGGGATGTTATTTTATTAGAAAATGATATTATTTCTTCAATATCATTACGCTTAAAATATTGGTTGAAATTTTTATCAAATTTAGAACTTTTCATGTCAGGTTACTATTCACGAGTTCTATTACTATTCACAAGCATGATGATTTTTTTTTGAAATTGCTATTTTTTTGGTGTCTGATTCTTATTCACGATACAAAGACTATTCACAGAAAAATTAATTTTTTTTTCTATGTCCAAGATTGTTTGTTATAGTTCTATCTTTGACTGGATCTATATTTTGGTCTTCATTCTTGAATTTTACTCTACTCTGGTTATTTATGAAGTATTTTCGAACTTGGGTTATTTAAAGTATGAATCCTTAATACTTGTTCTTTTGTTTCACTGGATTCTTTTTCTTTAAAATATTTTTCATCATCCTCAGTCCTAAATGATGATATTATTGAATATCTTTGGCCCGTAGTGCAAAGATGAACAGGACCAACTGATGAATATCTTTGGCGTGTAGTGCAAAGATGAATATTTGATTTCAGCTATATATTGATTGATGTTACAGGGATAAAAGATAGAATATGAATTTTTAAATTCATATATGATAGTAGATTTCATTCTCTACTTAACTCTTTTAATGAATTATTATTTCATTGTAATATTGATTTAAAACTTGTTGTCTATTGTATTCTATTAGATTTTTCCCCGTTGAAGACTAACGATAATTTGTTCTATATTATCTTGGTCATAATATTCTTTCGGGCTAGATGAGCTCACCCTTTTCTTTTGTTCCATTTTCTTCTCGGGGAAAGCAAGAATGTAGCAGTACTTAGTGGGTATGGAATGAAGGTTTTAGAAAGTCGTTTTAGTAGTCCTCACCATTTTTATAAAATAATGTATCAATAATTATACCGGGGACTTATTTGAGTGTGGATATTGTACAGATGATAATATTTGTATTTAAAACTCAGTTTTTATGTGTATTAATAAAGTTGTAGTTGTTTACATCTACGTATTTTGACGACTCAGAATGGGTGTTGTATACCTATTTTGGGGGCGTCACAAGTATACAAATAAAATATAATATATTATATTTTTTATAAAACAAAACTTATTATAATATATATATATATATATATATATATATATAATAACAAATTACTCCCCTCCCGTGACTTATTATTTTAACATGTGGGCCCCCCCACATGTCACTTTCACACACATCACACTCACACATATATATTAAAATATTTTTTACCAATTATTTTAAAAAATGGGTAAATGAGGGTCCATATAATACGCCAAATTTACAACAAATATTTCATATAAAAATCCTCTCAATATTTTAATAATATTTATTCATCATTATTATAACTCGCAGATTAATAAACCAGATCGTTAAAGGAAGAGAGGCTTTTCGATAAAGATTTCTCCCCATTATGCCGCTTAATTAGGTGACTAAACTCCTTTACTCGATAGAACTTTCTAGATATTATTAATTATGCAGATAATAATATGAATAACTTGTCATCTCAATTATTAATTTAATAATATAAAATATTGATAATAATTGAATCAAATAACGTGAGATATTACGCAACAATTATTCAGAATAATAATTGAATAAAACCTGAATAACTTCTCACGTAAAGATCAATAATCAATAGTGTCAGATCTACTATACGCAATAACGCCAGACATCAGTATTTCTTTACCACCGGGTATTTCAACAGTTTAACAGTAAAACTTTTGCCGTTATTTTTATAGAAATATATTTCTGTCATTTTTTCATTCTGACAATAATTCCGTTGTGGGGTCCACCAATGATTGTGCCGTCGTACGAATATTTCCTGTTAAAACGAATATTCCCGGACTAATCAAATATTTTATAACAACTTGCATACTTTATAAAATTTATAAATATTACCCACAACTATAATATTTATTTATCAAATTCACACCATAATATTCAAAAATATATTTCGAGAAAAAATAATATTTATTTATGAAAGTTGGGGTCTTACAAATAACTTATTGGTAAGCAACTTATTATTTAAATAACTTATTAGTACATATCTTATTATTTAAACAACTTATTGGTAAATAACTTATTATTGATAAACAGTTTATTGGTAAACAACTTATTATTGGTAAATAACTTATTATTGGTAAATAACTTATTGATAATAATTTATTATCTAAACACCTTATTGGCAAACAACTTATTATTGGTAAATAACTTATTATTTAAAGCAGGTTTATTGACAAACAACTTATTATTGATAAGCAATTTATTAGTAAATAATCTATTTAAATAACTTATTGATAAATAACTTATTATTTAAACAACTTATTGGTGAACAACTATATTCAATACTTACGAATATAATAACCCCAATTTTATACTTAACAATTGAAAGCCTATATTATATTAAGAACTACATATTATGACGGTAAAAAATAACCCAATATTATTTGAGCAAAACATTAAAATTATTATTTTACTTTTAATGTTAATATTAAAATTTAAAAATATAAAGTTTAAACTAATATAATTTTGTAAAGTCTCCTACCCAAACTCGTCTCCTATCCAAACTCATAAAATACGAAGTCCAAAGATCCCAAATACATAGTCGTCTCCTACCCAAACTCCAAAATACGAAGTCGAGAAAATTTCAATCACTGGCCGCCTTCCTGCTCTCAATCGAAATTTGGAATGCTTTATTTTCCACAGTCCAAAGATCTGCTACTTTTCTCTTCCTTTTTCTCTCTATAGATCATCTCACTAGAAACTCACATAATTCTTTACGTGGACTATTTTGTTATAATTAGTTTATATTTATGAGCTATGTTTTGCAACATTTCTCTGTGCAATTTGATACCATTCATCTAGAATATTGCCATCAATTTGGATTGTTTACGTTAGAAGAGAAGAGAAGAGAAAGAGATGAGGGGTTTTGAGTTATAAGGGTAGAAATATAATTTATCCGGATAAGTTAAAATAATTTATTAAGCATGATTTAAAGTTGTAATTTTTTAAGTTACAAATTGTGACATATTATTTTTGACTTCTAAATTAAAAAATAAGTCATAAAATAAGCCATTTCCGAACACTCAAAACACTAAGGGGGGTGTATTCAATTATGATTTTTAAAGACTTTTTTTAAGTGACAAATTTTTGTAGAATTTGTGGGATTTTAATGATTTTCACAAATTTTAAAGATTTTTTTAAAATGACTTTTATAGACTCCATGAAATAAGTAACAGACTTTCATAAATTTTTTATCAAGACTGTGATAGACTTTTGTATACTTTTAATATATCTTGCAATTTATATTAATTGTTAATTAAATAGCCTATGTATAACATCTCCTCTTTTTTTCATGAACAAGAGTAAATCTCATTATATTATTGTGGCATTGAGATTTTATATATGTTAAAAGTGTTCACATTATTCTACTCATTTCATTTATACATTTGGATACTTTCGGACAACGATAAAATTTTATAAACTACATAATAATAATATAAAAAATTAAGCTCACTTTTCATCGAAATATATATACTTTATACGATCATCGACACGCTTTTTAGTAGGAATATCAAATTACATTTTTCACAAAATAATATGACAATGAAATACATATATATTTGTAAATGCAGAATATATATATATATATATATATATATTTGTCATGCAGGGAATAGAACCACATATTACATTATTTCACCATGATACACCAAAACACTTGAACATTTAATATGAAGGATGTCTCAAAATTAATGATAATTTCCTTCATTTAAAATGATAGAAAACTAAAAAAAAAAATATACACATCATATATTTTTTATTTTCATATATTATATATACATAATCTTTACAACTGATATGAGAGTTTCATGATTTTATCTCATTTTTGTTCTATTCGAAGCTTTCGAACGGCTGTTTTTTTCCTCACCAATTCAGATTAGGTCTAGTTATTTGTTTACTTATTAATATATCTTGTTAATTCTCTTATTATAATAAATTCAATTATTTTTATGGCCCAAATTTTATCAAAGTATTTATCCATCACATATTAATATTTATTAGCCCATATAAAATAAATAACTAATTTGACCCAATAAAAAAAAAAGTCCAATTAATAACTAACTTTATTCACCTTTGTGTTTATTTGGAAGTCTTTAAAAATCTTTAAAGATGAGGTAAAATTTTGAATATGGGTTGATAGTTATAATTTTCTTCTAAAGTATGTCAAAGTCTATCATTTGATAGAATCTTTAAAATCTATGACTTTTTGAATACCAAAATACATTTATAGATTTTATAAAAATCTTAATTCAATACCACTTAACTTTTAAAGACATTAAAAAAATTATAATTAAATACCACTAAACTTTTATAAACTCTTTAGAAAATTTTAAAAATCTTAATTGAATACGGCCCGAGAAGCTTTGGTTTGACCAACTTATACGGAGCTCCCGATCAGGCTCGTTTATTCGGCCATTCAAAACCATTTATTCAGTTTTTAGTTGTTACAAATCCAGCGACGGGTCGCCGGAAACTGATCTGAACTGAATGTTTGTTACTGTCATCCATAATCTCCAATTCCAGTCGTTGAACGAGTCGACGCCGCCTCTATGGGTGCATCGGAATCAACCCTCTCGAGCTCACTGGTAACTCTCGAACTTCAGTCAAAACTGCAAATTTGTTTTAAGTAAAATGTTGATATCCATTCCCCCAATTTTGTCTTGTAACATCATCTTTTCATGTCACGTGTGTGAAGAGGCGTGACGATGAGATCACCACTGTATCTGAGCGATCAGAAAACATAGATCCCATCATGGAGAGGCTACGTTCCCTCAAAATCGTGACTTTCTTCTGTCTAATTTTCATTTCTAAGTTTATATATTCCTTAATTTTTTTTATCTCCTCAGGATAGATTCGGTATACGCACTCATATACTCATGTATTTGTCAGGCATCTCCGATACTGGAATCACCTCCCGCAGAGAGAAGTTTGACCGACATTTTGGTTAGGAAACCCTCATCTGCTTCAAATTCAGGTTTTCTATTTAAATCTCATTTTTTTTTAAATTTATTTATTTATCTATCTCTCCATGGTTCTTTAAGTATGATTTGGAATTTAAAGGATAAAATCTTGTTTGTTGGTTGCATTGCTACTGAATTTAAAATATTTTCGTAGATAAGTTAGAAGTTATGCTTTATAATTATATAGTATGTGATACAATGTTACAACATATACTATATGAAATTGAGTCACATTTTGTGTATTTGTTAAGGTTGTACACATTTCAAAAGCTAACTAGATTGAGCACAATATGCAAGCCCTAAAAGTCTGCCTTTTGCTTTTGATGCTTGTCTCGACTTCGAATTTCTAAGCATAGAACAGCTTCCTATTGGGAAAACACATGTCGAAACCATTGTTATCAAAGCTTCTGAAGATTAAACTTTGAAATTAACTAGATCATCTCAATATTGGGATAGTTTGACAACTGTTGCGACTGATAAATCCTTGATATGTTGAACATTCACGACTGAAGTATAAAAGTACAAAGGAACACTGACATTGAAATTTTGAGTTCTCATATTCAGCACTGTCTGATTTATGACTTCGATACTATCAAATTTAATACTTCATGTAGAGGTTTCCCATAAGATTCGTCGAGTTCTGCTGTTAGACTCACAATATCCAGAGCTCACTCAGAGAAGAGCAGTGTTGATCGATTTCGCAATCAATGAATACGTGCAAATATACACGGTCAACAAGTAATAAAATGAAAGTAGAGTATCGTTCTCACGAGGAATTATTTAATAAAAATCACTAAGTACTAATTCTTAACCAAACTAATTTTATTTAAACAATCTCAAATCGTGATTTTTCTAATTATGAAAACTAAATTAACTAATTAAACTGAATTGCTTTATGACTGAATTCAGATAAATAAAGATTAAGACTTCAATATCCCCAATTATGAACTATAAATCAATTATCTAATTATCCCAATTATTATGCCTACTGAATTGTTAATAGGAATTCTCAAATGCCAAAAACCCTTTTCCAGGTGATCAATTGACTTCTATTTAATCCAGATTAATCTTGCTATATTGCAATGCAAAACAATTGAATTAAACTCCTTCAATTCCAATTCCTTATGTGTTACATGCGGTGAACATATATTTTCATTCAATTCACAAACTTAATTATTCACCATGCAAATAACTAAGTCACATGTTATCATGCCCAGTTCTAACCCTAGAATTCCTCTTTCAATTCCTTCTAGAGTAACAAGGTAATTACTGATCAGATAATTAATCAATAAGCTCATGACAAGATAAACAATTCACTTTGACATAAATAATTGGAATAAATCAAATAACTAATTTATAGACATAAAAGGTTTAATTGAAATATTAATAAAAGAGTTAGTTCATAATTAATGAATTGAAACCAAGAATCCACAACTGAATAGACAGTAAAAGATAAAAGTATGATAAGAGAAAGAATAAAATCTGTTGTCAGCAAATCTGATGCTCCCCTCTTGTTCTTGATCTTCAGTGTTCTTCAATTTGCTTCAATCTCCAATAGCTAATTAAGAATTAGGGTTTATATTCTAATATAATGGAGTGTTTTATCTAGTCTAATCTATGTTATCTCCCTTTATTTTATGCCTTACATCATGTATTTATAGGTTACAAGTCCAATTTTTAGCTTAGGAACAAACCCAATCCAATTTGGAGTCAAAAAGGTGTCAAAATTCGCCCCAAAACGCGTCCAAGCTTGCCCAACCACTTCCCCAGCGCCCCAACGCTGGGCACGGCGCTCATGAGACTGCCTTCAGCGCCCATTTTGCTGAGCATAGGTTCGAAATGGGCCGCCAAGGCTGGCCACTTTTTCGGAAATTTTCTGCTCCGACGTCCTTTGGGAAAATGGCCATAACTTCTTCGTCCGAACTCCGATTTCGATGATTCAAGATGTTCCGGAAAGAGGAGACGTAGATTTACGACTTTCATTCTTTATGGTTTTCGAAATAAGGTCCAGAGAAATACTCAAATTGGCTCTAAAGCGACTGCTGTGTAAATGGCAAGCCGAAAACGCGCATCTAGCCACCCCAAACGTCGATCCAAGTCACTTTTGTCCCAATTCCTATAAAACAACATAAAACATGCATGAATAGACATAAACACTTAAAAACATCCAAAAGATTAAGTTCAAACGCACTCAATTATGAGTATAAAACTTACTCATGAAGCAGGAAGCCAGGAATGCCACTTATTCACTTATAGGGCCTCAAATAAAACTTATAGGTCTAATTCCTCCTATAAAGAGGTGCGCATGAGCTCTAATATCAAAAGACATGCTTTCCCTTTTTATTTGCATTTTCACTCATATTAGTCGCTTAGGATTTCTGTTTCATACAATTACTGGAAGAAATTTTAGTCATTCTCTATTCTTATGATAATCGCCCTAAACCCTAGTTTCAATATATTGAAGTTAAAAATGAATGACCCACTCAATCAACTTCGGTTAAATGCTTTGGCTGAAGATGAGGATCATCCTATCTAATTCTCATCACTATCTATTTGATTGAGATTTCACTTGAAGTCTTGAAAGGTAACTATGCTAATCTGACCATGGATTTTTATTCCTCCATCGATTAACCCTAAAAAAGAAAAAAATAACTAAAGGGAAAAAGAATGTTACTGTATTTGCTTCGAATTCTGGGTTGAGTAGATGACTTTATGGATTCTTCAGCTTTAGTATTCATCTGACAAATTAAGGCATCATGAATTGTTGTGCTTGAGTAGCAGCAGTCATTAACTTACTCTATTATCTTAAATTTCTAAGTTGTGTGAATGTGTGGAGTGGGGAATTATATTTGTGTACGTTCAAAGTATTTAGATTGAAGCATCATTTTGCAGGACTAAATGTGCTTCTACTCTATAATCAACACAAAAATACTAAACATTTTGTGAGGAAATTATTTCCCTTTTTATAACTTATTCTTTTAGTATAGGATTAAATATACTTTTCTCACTCTACTCGACCTCGGTTTATAAATGCGACTGACTTTTTTTACGGTCAACTCATTGAACTGTAATTTTTTTTTACAAAAATTCAAAAAATCGTCTATTAAAATATTAACGGCAAATCTATGTGTCACATGCATTATATGCTGATAAGGAGAGAGAAACTGAATTGGATAATTAATTAAATTAAATTATACTCAATTCTAAAATAAATAGTTAAACAAAATATAAATAAAATTAATATACATAACAAATAATTAAATTAAATAAATAAATTAATAATAAAATATATTAATTAAATAAATTAATAATAAAATATTAATGTATAAGTTTTACAAATGTATTTATATAAAATTAATGAATTCATATTATTTTTTTTTTTTAATTTTTAAATATTTTAAGTTCACTTTCTAAAAATATAAAATTATCTAATATTTTGAAATGGAAGGATTATTATTATTATTATTAACGTTATTGCCTTTCTTCTTCTGATTCAAGCTTCATGCCAATTTGTTGAATAAATTTATTTGCAAATCCAGTTTTTTCTTTGTAACCTCAATCTCCTTCTTAAACTATACTTTTATTATAATTCTAATTTAATTAATAAACTAAATTCAAACAAAAAAAACCCCAATCTTACATAATGTAAATTCCACGGATTTAGATAAATCTTTATCAATTTCAACTAAAATTTAATATTCATCGAGGATTCAAAGTGAATATGAATCAAACCCAAATGCCTAAAACTATTATTGTTTGTCGATTGAAAAAATTTAACCCAAATTAATTTGAACATAAAATTGTCCTCAAATATTAAATATACCCAAATTTGAAGAGAAAGAAAAAAGGTTTCAAAGTGAAGAAAAAAAGAAGCATTAATCATTGGATGCATCACGCGACTTCGTTCTCCCTCTTCGAAAAGCCAGATCCGTTAGATGGAATGAGAAAATATCCAGATCAACAGAAAGTATGTGTCTGTTTGTGTGTATGTATATATTTTTTTGTGTTGATTTAGATCTGATCATAAATTTTATTGAAAGCAAGTGTGGTGACTATGGATCCGCAACAATAGTTTATGAAAGCAAGTGTGGTGACTGTGGATCCGCAGCGGTAGACGTCGTGAAGGTAGCTATGGAGCGGCGGCGGCGGCGATTTTTCACCTTTTACTGGAGAACATAAAGAAAAGGGTTGAAGCAAAGGAATTGATTTGGTATTCTAAGAGAGCATTTGTGCACTGGTATGTCGGCGAAGGTATGAAAGAAGGAGAGTTCTCCGAAGCCCGTTAAGATTGCGGCTCTTGAGAAAGATTACGAGGAAGTCAGTGCTGAAGGTGTCGATGATGAAGAAGATCTTGAAGACTAATGGAGTATTATGCAAAAAAAAAAGTTGATTTGGGTGAGAATGAATTCATTCTCAAATTATTTTTTGGGTTTGCCTAACAAATGGGCTTATTTAATTTTTTTTTGATAAAGGGATTAATTTAATTGAGAAAGTAATTAACTTTTTATTATTGTTTCTTTAAATATTTTAACTTTTTTTTAAATAATTTAATTTTTAGCACTATATATATATAATATCACATTTAAGTTATTAATTTTTTTAATTTTATAATTGTGAAGTTAAAAGATTTTATTTGATTGTTTTTTTCTTCTATTGTTTTATTTGGTTAACTTGTTTTAATTGTTGGTTTTTGGGTATTTATTTTATTTTTTTCACCTTGAAATGCCACGTGGACATATATATATGACATGAACAAAGTTTACCTGTCATGTGCTTCTTGATCCATTAAAAGCCAAACAATTTAACATAATTTGTAACTGTTTGTAAAAAATTGTAGTTCAGTGAGTCGATCGAAAAAAATTTCAATCTAATGATGCATTTGTAAACCGATGTCGAGTAGAGTGGGGAAAAGTGTATTTAACCATTTTAGTATAACGGTAGGGAAATGCTGATATGCTTATCCAATGTAATGCATTAGAAATTAGGGACAGGCTGAATTCTATAGGAACACATGTTCTCAATGGGAGAGGGTCATATGAAGCCTTTTGCAATTATATTCAGTGTAGGGAGTTTATTTCCGGGAGACCTGTACAGAGTTGATGGGTGGACAGAGAAGTGAGGATGACAAATATCTCGCGGGGCATGCATTACCTTTTAGAGGTAACTGTGATATTGAAGTACCTCTAGAGTTCTTTTTATTTCTTTCATTTCTGCATATTGTTATCAGGTCGCTTGGACAGGAATATAAGTAAGATAGTGTCCCTTAAGGATGTGTTTTAGTTGGAATTTTATTACAAGTTTCTGAAGTCCATTTATACCTTCCCTCGGACTGTGGTGGGGATTTGGAGTGGATGGCCTCCAAGAAATGCAATATGTTGGTTAGTGCAACATGATAAGAGATATTAATTGTTATAAAAGTTGGTGCTGTAATTGGCACAAAATGTATTAGGATTCAGTGCATCATTTGCTCTCATTTATTGCAGTGTGGGTAGTGAAATCTGGTCCCAATGGGAGGTTGTATCCCTCACTCAGAAAGGGAGTGCTAGAGGAGGAGGAGGAGGGGGGGGGGGGGACTCTAGGTACAGAGGAGGGACGATCGGGTTGCTGTCACCTCTATCAACTGGCTGATTTGAAGGGAATGAAGTTGAGACTGAAAAGTTATTCGCTGAAATTTGTACTTCATGAAGAAGAATAAGGGGGAGAAGAAAAAGAAGAACATGAAGGTCTTATGTTGTGATGGAACACGTTTATGGAGTACATGCACATCTAATAACAACATGCACCCATCAAACTCCTTGACCCTTTTTCCTCTGTAATATGAACATATGGTAAATGTTGCAATCTAATTCCTATTTATTTTGGATGGTTTTGAGGTCCCAATATATTGGTTTTTATACTTCAATAGTTGCTTTCTCCATATTAATGCCATTTGTCAATCTTTCCCATGTTTTCAGTATAACTAAAATAAGCACATTGAATTGAATACTGAAAATTTGGTGGGCAAGCAAATTATTGATTTTTATTGCCTTGTGGTTGAAGCAGGTACAGTAAATCCGAAGGTGCTAATGGAACTTTTTTCAATATACCGAGATTGGCAAGAGGAGAAGGCTCAGAATATTAGTAAAAGACAGGTTTGCTTTGCATTCAAAGCGTGCGTTTTAGAGAACAGTAGTGTATGCATGTAGAAAACTTTCCTATGGTCAGGGCATGGAATAGATCAGATTTACAGCAAATTCTTATGAATATTGCTCTTGAACCTTTTTTTCCTGATATTTTAGATAGTTATGGTGTTAATTAGGATTTTAGATACCGGTTGGGACACTTTCGAAGGGTTACTCTGACAATTAACCCCCCAAAAGTTGTGGATAATAATGCTTACTGTTCCCCATAGCAAGGATGATCATTGTTGACTCAGCAACTGGTTGGCACCTAATCAATAGCCAGGAGCTGCACCTAATTTATTGAAGTTTGCACAGTTAATTCTTATATTAAAAAAGCTAATGTGAAGGGTAACTTGCAAGTATTCTGTCTGTTCTGTTAATTTAAGTGCATGTAGCTCATGCACCTTCAACTCATGTGGTTGAATAAAAATAGCAGCTCATGTAACTTCGTACGAAAAAATTTCCATTCAGATCTAATTGTTCTCTTATTCTTTTTGTGGAATGATTTGTAGTTAGATTCTGAATTTCGATAATGGAAAACAAAGTTTATGATATTCTTCTTGTCTTCACTTGTGAATCTGACCTGTTCTTTTCTAAAAGTTTTATGGAATTCTCCCTCTTCCTCATAGTCAAGAATTTTTTTTCCTCACCATGTAAGAATTTAAATGTTTTGTTCATGCTTACTAGATAACGACATAATGTGGTTCGCTATCTGAGTCCTCTTTCTAGAAAGTTGTATTTGTGAGTAATACATGTGGTGATTGTTGTTGCAGGAAGAAGTAGAAAACAAGATAGATGTTACAGATGCTTTGGCAGTTAAACTTCTCCAACATTTTAATTATTCTGTCTCAGCGATGAGAACTTCTTCAAATCACCTATCAGAAGGTGATGTGATCAACTCTCGATGAATATTGTGCACATTCTTCCTAATGCTTGGTTGCAGACCATTAATGAGCCCTGAGATACATTTTTCTACTACTACAAAGTTGGGAAATTATTTTTCGATTACAATTTTTTGGCCCAGCAGTATCTGAATCTCAGCATTAAAATAAAAATCTCAATGTCTCCTAAATTGGTGCTAATTACGCATCAGATGAGAAGAGGCCCTTCTTAAATCCATCATTTTACAAAATATACCTAGTTTTTGTGTTGTTCTAGTGGAGATTTCATGATTTGCAATGAGTCAATTATTTTTATGACTAAAAATTTGCATGCAGTTCATTCATTGCAGGTGGAACTTGGGGAGCTGAAGGGAAGGTTGACTGAGGTGATTAGTAACTGTGACGCCTTATGCAAGAGAATTGCTGCAGATGGACCTGAATCACTCAAGTCATCTGTCAAGCCATTTGCAGCGACCTCGGATGACTTAGCAACAACATCTTCGATAACAGTTAGAAAGGAAGCCCAATTAATGCAGAAGCCGAGTTAGATTAGCTACATCTTTGCAGTCTTGTACATTTTTCAGATATGATACCATCCATGCAGAGATACAACCTGGTCTGCATGAGCCTGAGGCTGTTGATCATGAGTACTTATTCTCCATCTAATAGCTTGTTTAGTCATGTTGGTTTTTTTTTGAATGTGTTTGTTAAGCTTATCATGGTAGTTGTATATACCTTCTTGCACTTCATGACAACTGATGGAGAAGCACCTTGACCTAAATTTATAATAGTTGAACTTGAAAGTTTTAAATGTATCTTGGAAGAGCTTTTCCCTCTATCCAACTTTTTGTTTACAAAGATGAAAGATGGAACATAAGAATCAAGAAAAATGTGATATCTTTTCGGAATTGATAAATCGACCAGGGAAGGCACCTAACATGAATAGTAAATGGATACATGTCCGTGCAATAATTCTCTATGTTTTTGACGATGGATTTCTCTTAGTGGCAATCTCTTTCTGGCAAGAGGAAATGTGGGTGCTCGGATTTAATGTTTGCTCTTCCTTGTTCCCCATAAACTATACTCGAAAGTTATCAAAACATAAATAATGCCCCACCAAAAGTTCAGTTAATAGAGAACAATGAAACAGTACAAGTAGAATTTTTTAAGTGTCGACTGGGTTATCTTCCAGATTCGATCACTCAACTACTTTCTAATTTCAGTTGATGGTACTGTTTAATTTGGATTTCTTCCACAATTTATTGGGTTCTTCATAATCTTCAGTTTGTTACCCAAAAGAAGAAGAGGATTTTTCGATTATCTTAGTAATTTCTACTTTGTGTATCCTTAAAGTTTAATTTGGGTTTGTTCTATGATTTCTTGTCTAATTTTTGATGAAACATCTTTAAGACAGAAAGAAGTTGTGGGGTTTTAAGTAACTAAACTCTGTTTTATTAGAGAACTTATCTGGGTCCATTTTTCTCACTTGTCAATTTGGTGAAATGGCAGATTTGAAGGCCCATTTGCTTTTTATCATGGTTTTGTTGTATATGAATGTTCAAAGGCTCTGAACTTGTTTGCAGAATATGTACAACAAACTTTGATGCTCACATGTTTAGGCAAATCTGTAAGTACATGTACTCTGCTCAAACCCTTGAATGAATTTATTCCCAACTCAAACCAATGGGCATAATGAAGCCAAGATAGTGCAGAGATTAAGGGAGGCACCTCAACAGATATTCATTATGGAGTTGATCTTGTCTTCTGAAGATCATCGCAAAATTTTAATACAAGTGCTGGAAAAAGCGCACTTGCCGAAGGCAAGTAAATTCGGTCACTTAATAGGTCATATTTTCAACAACAATGTGATATCTTTCACCGATGATGATATACCGGTGGAAGGAATTGGTCACTGCAAGTGATGATGGTATACTGGTGGAAGGAACTGGTCATTGCAAGTTATTGCACATAGCAGTGATATCCTCTAGGTATGTGATAAGAGAGGAGTATTGGTAGATGGAGGATCATTCTTGATCTGTAAGTACATGTACAAAGCTTCTATCTTTGCAAGTTATCTGCTCAAACCCTTGAATGAATTTATTTGAGAGGGATCCATTGTAGAAGAGACATTGTTCACACAGCTGGGTTTGGGTAGAAATTACTGTGCCTTTAGAGCTTTTTCCGTGATACGCGCTTCGGTGCCCTTTACTGTGTTGTTCTGAGTTTGAGAAAAAAAATAAATGAAATATAATTTAAAATTTATGAGAAAAAAATATCTGAAAACAATATAGCATTATTATAAGGATATGTTATACAAGTATTTGATCAATTTCTCTTCTCTTTTTGTTTTGTCCTTAAAAAACTCACAATCAAGGAACTTTTATTCTCCCTCAAATTTCTCTACTTCCCATTTTCTTTCTCTGCTTTTTAAACTTCACAAACATAATGTTGCAATAGTTATAGCTAAGCATATTAATGTAAGAATGTTTTTATAAATCATTTAACAACATACAAATTGCACACTATACTTTACATTCAAATTAATACGGTTAACTGCTGCTTATCATAGGTATGTAAAATATTGTTCTTTTATACAAAAAAATAAATAAAAGAAAAATAGGTATGTAAACTAAGGCCATAGCCTAGGAGTAACACACTTTTTTTAATCGTATAACAAGTATGTGTTTTCCTTGACCCCCTCTTGATTTATCTTCCAAATCCATGAGTGAAACTTCTTATCATTTATTTAGTTTCAGAACTAGTTGAACATGAACATGAGAGGTAGCTATCCATGTTACAACAGAGGATACGACCCTAGCTTAAAAACTAAAGAGAAGACACATAATCACACTACTCCAGTTGATAATGATATTGACATATTGTAGATTTGCAGTGTGGATCTAGGGGACCAAATAAATTAAGTTACGTTTCCAAATAAATTAAGTTACGTTTCCATAAGTCGACAGATCATGTAATTACCTTACCAATACCGATGCATGGTAAAGATATCTAGCCCACCAAGTTCATAAACCTTTCCGATGCTGGTGCCATCATCTTTCAAGGCCACAACAATGGCAGAAGCAACATCAACAACATATACTGGTCGAATTATAAAAACTTGATGTCGTAAGAACCATATCTAACAACCACTTCGGATCAATAGTTAACCAGTACAATAAAGTATGATTCACAGTTTCTAAAAGTATATTTCAAATCAACAAAGTTTCAGTTGAAATCGTACTTGGTGGATCCAACCCCAAAAAGTTGGATAAAGCCATATTTTTTCGCAAAATGAGCCTACGGATTTAGAATCCGATCTTATGTAGCAATCATCACAGCAGATTTCATTATTGTGGCCTGAAGACAGAAATATTATCAACAACTGTAGTTTTATAGAACCAATATTACCCATGCTATCGTGAAAACGTGAAGTAAGGATGTTGTATGCTGTATTATTCAGGACTAAGAGATGACATCATTATACCAGACTCGAAACAGCTCTAACTGCCACTAAATACCTTTCTCTAGATCACCTGAGAGTTGATCAGAATACTCAAGAAAGTTATAATCAAGACTATCAAAACAACATAATCCTTTTTTTTCTTCAGAAGACCGATCATTCAACTATGTGCTGTGCCAATAAGAAAAATGTGTAAGGATGCATACTGCAGCCAGAAACGTGATATGGCAAAACATGTCTTTTGATACATTACTAAAGCCCAAGTTTGTTAAAAGAAAATAAAGGAAAAAAACTCAATAGGGATCCTGAATAAGAAAAAACCTACATTTTTTAGAAAAACTCAATTGCCAATCAATTTTTTTATTTTCAGTTAGTACAATAAAAAAATTAAATTCAGCATAAGGAAGAAGACAAAACTTGATAAAACTTATTCCGTCAACAAGAAGTTACATGGGGCAATCATATACTTAATGAACATGAACACATAATATTTAAATCAGAAAAACACTGGTGGAACAAAGATTACTCTTTAAGAAGTAACTTAAGCGATTACGTGCTCATGAAAGAATTTACATATAGAGAAGCATTTCCTAAGATTGTTAGAACAAAATTTTAGACTTATTAAGGAATCATCTAAGTTACATATTAATCTATAACGTATAAACAGTAGGACAAAATGAGACGTGCAGAAAAATGTGGGTGCTCGCATTTAATGTTTGCTCTTCCTTGTTCCCCAAAAACTATACTCGAAATTTATCAAAACATAAAAAAAAAAGCCCCACCAAAAGTTCAGTCATTAGAGAACAATGAAACAGTACAAGTGGAATTTTTTATTTATTTTTTACAATTGGAATAATTATGCTATGAACTTCTTGGAATGTTGGTACTAATTGATTAAAAATGTAATTATAGAGTGAGATACACATTAATATCTTGATTAAATAAAAGGAAAGCAAGCTGCCGAAATAAATTATCAAACATTTGTCAAAAAAAAAGCAAGGTTTTTCACTTCGTTAGGAATTGATAAAACAGTTGAAAGATCTGCTCATACTCCAAAAGAATTCATCACTATTATCATTGCATTCTCTCCAAACTTTAAAAATCAAACAGATTTAATATATTGCAATACAACAATGAAAGAAACTTTCATGAATGGGGATCCTATAGAAAAATGAGAAAACACAAAAAACGAAGACTCTATAAACCATTGTTGAACAGATAAAATTTCAGAAACTACAATTGAATTTAAAGGTAAATAGGTAATTGAATTTCAGAAACTACATAATAGTAGTAGATCAAGGCTGTTGCTGAGCATCCAGATAACCAGCATCAACAAGCACTTTCTCTCTTTTAGCCAATTCAACATCCTCATCAACCATCATCTTCACCAACTGCTCAAACCCAACTTTTGGCTTCCACTCGAGAACTTTCCTCGCCTTACTAGAATCCCCTTTCAAATTATCAACCTCAGTTGGCCTAAAATACCTCTTATCGATCACCACGTGATCCCTCCATTTCAACCCAACATACCCAAATGCTACCTCCAAAAACTCCTCCACTGTATGAGACTCCTCCGTCGCCACCACATAATCGTCAGGCTTCTCCTGCTGCAGCATCATCCACATTGCCTCCACATAATCCCCGGCAAATCCCCAATCCCTCGAGGCCTGCAAGTTCCCCAAGAACAACTTGCTCTGCAGCCCGATCTTGATCCGGCCTACTGCCCGGGTGATCTTCCGGGTCACAAAATTCTCCCCTCTCCTTGGGGATTCGTGATTGAACAGAATACCATTGCAGGCAAATATCCCGTAAGCTTCCCGGTAATTAACAGTGTACCAATGGGCTGCGCATTTGGAGGCTGCGTATGGGGATCTGGGGTGGAAGGGGGTGCTTTCGGATTGGGGAGGTGGGGTGGATCCGAACATTTCGGATGATCCGGCCTGGTAGTACTTAATCTGGGAGCGGCCTGTGGCGGCGACGTGGGATCGGACGGCTTCGAGGAGGCGGAGGGCGCCGGTGGCGACGACGTCGGCGGTGTAATCAGGGATTTCGAAGGACACGGCGACGTGTGATTGGGCAGCGAGGTTGTAGACCTCGTCGGGAAGTAAGGTATCGATCCAGCGGCAGAGGGAGGAGGCGTCGGTGAGGTCAGCGTAGTGGAGCTTCATGTGGGCCTTGTGGGCGTTGTGGGGGTCGACGTAGATGTGGTTGATGCGCTGAGTGTTGAAGTTTGAGGATCGCCGGATCAGGCCATGGACTTGGTAGCCTTTGTTGAGGAGGAATTCTGTAAGATATGAGCCATCTTGGCCAGTGATCCCAGTGATTAAAGCTACTTTGTGCTTGAACTCCGCTCCGTTAGGGGTTGATTCGGATCTGGGTATGCTGTTTTCTGATGTCATTGTTGACTGACGCTGCTGGGAGAGTGAGACAGAGAGAGACGCTGGTGGGAGAGTGAGACAGAGAGAGACGGGGTTGAAGCTGAAGTTTAGTTAATACTACAAAGTATCCTTTATTTTACTCCTTCAATTAATAAAGCCAAATCTTTTTATTTCACATCCAAATAATTGTGTTCCTTGTTATTTATTCATTCCTATGGTTATTTCAAAATTAAATCATTCTAGTTTTGACGGCTTATTATACTATCTTTTATTTTAAAAGTGTTGATATTTCGAGCTTAAAAATATACTAGTAGTTTTTTAATATAAAATAATACAATTTTTGAATATATAATTTTAGGCGAAAATATCGTTTACGATACTTAATAGTTCAAATCATATTTATCAAATATTTGGATTTAATATTTCATATGATCTCTCGAATGAATAATAAATGAATTTCATTTAATAAAAATTTATCATTTGAACATGTGTAAATATCATTTTTTTTATCATCTTTTATAATTTTTTAAAGCACACATAAGTCAATTAATATTTTCACCGTCATTAAATATATTCAAATCATTTAAGTTATTTATCAACAAAAAAAAATCATTTAAATTAACCTTTTTAATTTAAACACTATTTTAAAACAAAATTACTAATTTTCAATAAGATCATACTCGCATGAATTAATGTTGGTCCTATTTATTCTTTATGTGAAAATATATTTTTTCAAATTATTAGTTCTTTGTAATAAAAGGATATTGATATATGCACACTAAATTGAACCACTGATAAATTTGTTAATTAAGTTTTCATTTATGAAAAATGTATATAGTGAGAATGTTTACGTTCGTTTTTAGTTGTTGATTAAATATTAATGAAAATATTTTGGTAGAAATGTGTAATAATTGAAATCATCCTATAACTCTTACAAATTACATGTATTGTTAAGTTTTGCAAATATAGTTAGACGTTAATTTATCGCAATATCATAACTCTTCATTTATAAAGGATATTTGAGTTTCTTTAGAAAAATAAAAATTATATATATATATATACTAATTTTATATTTACTTTTTAATTGTTAATTAAAATAGTATTAATTGGGTGTTTGTTATAGGTTATGATGGATATGCACCTAAATATATATTATTGATATATGATTATCATTAATAAAAAAAAATGGTCATATTTTGTCATTTTTGTTTAATATAAGATATGATTATAGTTATTGCTATTACGAGTGTTTTATATAAATTCAAGATTATTGGGTATTTTTTTATAATATTGATATTTATCAAATATATTTGTATTAATTTTAGTCGGATGATTTACCCAGATATAATCCAACAATTATTGAACTTTATAATTTTGTATAACTTAGTAATCGTATTAAAAATTTAAATTATAAAATAACAATTCACAATTGATTCAATTATTAAGCACAAATTTTCAATATATATATATAATAAATTAAACTTATAATAACAAACAACACCACATACTTCATATGAATAATGAGTTGTTTTAGTTTATATGACAAACAAAAAAAAAAAAAAAAATTAAATTCATAAATATTTTGACTGATAAGAATATTTATGTCCCATTTATTAAACATAAAAAGGTCATTTATGTCTAAATGAATTTTTTGCTATGCGTAATCTCAAATATATTTGTATTGACATTTTACCTTTAGTTGGATGATTCACAATCTATAAATATACCAAATTATTAAAGAATTAAATATAATCCAACAATTATTGAACATTTTTAGGAATTTTGTATTACTATAGTAATATCAGTTTCATAATAAAATTTCAACTCAACTTTTACATGAGAGTGCCCCCTCCCTCCCTTAATCTCCCATTTCCCTTATTACTCATTTGATCAAGATTTTACATCATATGTATTGATAAATTTAATTAAACATTATTTATCAAAAATACATACTTTAAAAAAATCTATCCATAAAATATGTAATTAGGTTCTCAAAAATTTAAAGGGTATATTTTGATATTTTTATATGGTTTTTTTCACACGAAGATAGGATCCATTGTATGTATATACGAGAAGGATATATGAAAAATATAAAAAATATACAAATATAAAATTTAAATTCTTTACTAATAGAAAATTTAAATATTTTAATACAAAAAATTCTAATAAAATAAAACAATTAATATATTTATAATTGAGAATTGATAAAAATTCAAAAAATAAAACAGGTTAATTTTATATAAATGGTAAATAAAACTTATTTTTTAGTTACAGTGGGCTTTATAGTTTTTTAGTTGTTTGTTAATTTGAATAAAAAATTGATATTTTTATTATGGAAAATAATGTTTTATAAAGACATTTTTATATATAATAGTAGATAAAAACTTAATTTTTAGATATTTTTAAAATCAGTTACAAATCTTTTCATGAAATATTCAAACATAAAAAGTGAGATCCAAGTTCCAAAGTGTTAATCTTATATTAATGGATATCTCTTGAAACAATATAATGAGTCATGAAATTTTTAAAAGTTAAATAAATTATATTAATTTTAAAAATCAAATTTGATTATATACTTTGAAAGTAATTTATAATACTATTAAAATTTTAAAAAATTATATTTAATTAATGTAGGTAATTAAAATTGTTTATTATAAATTATTTTATTATTTTAATATTTAAATTTATAACTATTTTTTTAGAAAATTTTCAAAAAAAAAATAGAGAAAAAAAAGAATAAAATAACTCTTAACCTAACATTTTAACGCCCAAAATAACCTTTTCCGCCTTTATTTTATTTCTTCACACCTCTAGAAAACATAAAAAGATGAAAGCTAATGTTATATTTGAATTCTATTCTCTTGTCGAATTAGAAAATACTAGAATGAAAAAAAAAAATATGCGAAAATACTTAAAATATAATATTACATGTAAAAATACTCCCACACGAAAATAGTATCAATTTTTTCCCTCGTGGAAGTAGGGAGTTATGGGGAACGAGCTGAGAAAGCAAAAGAAAGAATGAGAATCATGGATGCAAAATGTACCTTGTACCTTGTCGCCGCCAGCCAGTGAAATTAATAATCTTATATACTCCATATATATGATGGGGTATATGAATCAGATATCACCGTAAAATCACGATAATCAGATTTCAGTAGAAACCAAAAGAAACGTAAGCAATTACTACTTTGATTCCAATGAGAGCTTCCAGCTATGAAACGGCAAAGAATACAGTGTTGTGCGCTCATCCGCGCGAGGGAGACGTGTTGAACGGCTATATTTGCAGCACTAACACTTGGCATATGTGCTATTTTACTCTCTCTAGACCACAACGGCAGCACATAAAACTAAACGAAGCTAGGGTTTCCACCGCTATAATCCCCACTTTGCTATCTCCGCCTCACTCTTCAAACACTCTAGAGTTTTCCGACTAATTATAGATCAAATGTGTGCACTGAGCTCGAAAACTCTCTGATTTTTGAGTGTATAAGTGGTTTTTTGAAGAGATTGAAGAAGCAAAACAGGGTTTCTTGGGCTTGAGGTGCTAAATTTTGTCAGGTATACTCACATTTCCTTGGTCAAATACTTATGCTTGTGAATTTGATGTGTTTTCCTTCGCTGTTTTGTTCCAGAATATTTCAAGTATTTTTTTGTCATATGAATATGATGTTATTTTTATATATTTGTATTACCCTCTTGTTGTTTTTCACTCTGATGAATAATTTATGTACCAGTGAACAGTTCATCTGTTTTGGTTATTATTTTAAAATTAAATATCATGTATTAATGAGAGGTTATCAATGAAAGAATTGGATACTCCAATATTTGTGGGTGGTCATTTATATCCAAGTTATCACCTATAGTGTGAAAATTAAATGAGTTTTTTACAATAATGAATAATGATTAGTTACTCAGGATTTTAGTTACTTGCGTTGTCTAGATAATCAAATAGAGTCCAATAATCAAGAACTACAAAAGGTGTTCTGCTTCAATAGAAAATTTATATAACTATACCAAGAAAACATTTGATGATATGCTTTTCCCATTTAAATCAATAGTGTTGATGGGTCTTTTATAGCTTATATTGAATTTTGCGGCAATGGCATGATTTAACTGCTTAGGGATTTGTTCCGGTGGCAGCGTCTATACACACTTCATACGTCCAGATGAGGCTGCAAACTGTATTCTTTGATTATTGATGTAATAAGTAATAAAATCTTCTTTGACGAGTCAATAGAAATGGAAAAGGAATGTCCAAATTCCAGTGCTTCAGACCCTCTAAGTCTTATGTAATGCTATAATAATTTATAGACTTGGTAAGGGTTTTATGGAATAAAAGACTTTCTTTATAATTAAGATAACATATAATACAAAATGATACTAAAGGGAGAGTCATCCTAAATCCTAATACCCTCTGAATTTACCAAGAGTAGTTGGACACAGAAAAACACAACCTGCCAGTAAAAGCCCTAAACAACTTTGAAAACCCCTCACCTTCAAATGGGGCCCCAATGAAAACTCTCCTAAGAAATCAATAGAATGAAATCATACCTTGTTTCTCCAAAAATACAAGAAGCTAAAAGATAAATATCCTATATAAAGCAGGCTTTCGACATCCTTTAAAAACGGCGGTACCTCTCAGACTTTTCCTGGCATAGAAGACATGAATCTCCTAAGATATTAATTGGATGATATTACTGCAATGAGGAATGTGGCAATAAAATGCCTGATATACATCCATCATTATAAGTTCATAATTAAATTGTTTTCCAAATAAATAATTACCCAAATTCTTCTTTCAAGACCAGTGACGTGCTGCCAATGGCCTAATCCATGAGAAATATCAAATGAGGGGCTCCAATGAGGGCATACATATTGAATCCCCAATAACATTCAATGCATGCCATTGAAGCACAACCCCCAAGAAAGGTTATGGAACTTGACACTTGACATAGAGAACAGAAGTAATTGAAGCAATGCTATATAGGGTTCCTAAGGTCATGTGGTGGAAGTCTGGCTTATAGTAACTTCTCAATCTTGCAACCCACAGTAATGCCAAAACTCTTGTTTAAATGCCAAAACTCGTAGCTGTGTGTTCTTACCCTGTTAAACTACATGCAAAGGTTTGACTTTTGAGAAGTCAATAATATTCTTAAAACGTAATCAAACGTGAATCTGCTTTCACGTCTTATGTTGTCTAGAGACTGTTAAGTTGTAACTACCTAGTTTTTGGACTCTGCTCACTATTTGTCCAAGGTAATGCACTCTGCTTCTAGGTACAATTGAACAACTTTCACTGACACTTCACTTGCTCTACACTTAAAATGCTTCCATGAGAGGTGAACCTTAAAGTTGAAGAAAATCTCTTACTTTCAAATAGACTCCAAAACCGCTGCCTTTGCATATATACTGATTTTGAGTGCATCTCAAGCTTAACATACTTATATGTTGGGCCTGCAGGTGTAGTTACTTATTTGGCTAGTGTAACTTCTGTAGTAAAGTTTAGAGCTTCCCCTTTACAATATCTTTTTATCAGGATTGCTGAATCTTCTTACCCATGTTTGTTTTGGGATCAAAATCTTAGATGCAAGCTTTCCCAAAGCTACACTCTTCCTGCCTAGGAGGACATATTAGATCCCAATTATCCTGACGACTCCTCTTTTCCTTCCTAGAACCAACCCAGAGAAAACCCTCATAATTTTCTCAAGAGACCTAGCCATACTCTAGAGAAGATTGAAGCTCCCATTTTTGCCAGTTGTTATCTGCATTAAACCCACTTTTTCTGTCAATGACATGGCACACCTTAGACGAGATTAGCATGGAAACCTCGGTGGTTGCATGATTAATTTTTATAAAGATGACTAAATACTTATTGGAAACACCCTGCTGCTTAGTGAACCCTATAGTGCAATAAAGTAATAAGATTAACAATCTTAAAGAGTTTTGAGGTAAACATGATTTACTTGCAAAAAGTCTCATCTGATTGGAGTGACATTGGACACTGAATGTAACAATTCAATCTAAGAATACACATCGTATGATAACTGTGAGATAACACCAATCAATAAAATTTGAATTGAAAGTTATCTTACACCCTTTGTGGAAGCGTATCTGATTAGGTTGATAACACCCATTCTTTTTTTGAGACCAATTTTTTTAGAAGAAAGAAACAAAATGCGCCAAAATTATAGAATGAAAATATACGATGAAAGAGGAAAAGAAAAGAAAGCAAAGATCATGTACGACTAAACATTATTGGCGCTTTAATTTGAAAGTCAATAGTAGAAGTGGGTAATGTGAAGATGGCTAGTCCTCTTCATATTTTTGAATATTTTCACTTGCACATAATATGTGACACCGAGTGTTGAAAGAAGATAGTGAATGTCAGAAAGAATTATTCAAACAAACAGAAACTTCTAATATTATGGGAAATTATGCACCGGGATCTGCTATAATAATATTGGAGAACAATGGATACTTTTATATTTTGACATAAATTTGTTAGCTATCATTTGCATTTTAATTTGTACCATGTCCACTTAAAATCTTCAGGTTTTTGTGGTTGATGCAAGATGGGGCTGGTTCTTGCTAAAATAGTATCCTTCAGTCTTGTCTGCAACTATATTTATTTGTTTCTGAGCAAAATCATTATGTTGTCATGTTAGCTTGTATCTTTTTATTTAGTCGTACCTTGCCTAATCTGTTTCTTATTGATTTGCATTTTGTTTTTATCTTCTCAAGTAAATTTTGGAATAAAGAATGGTGAAGGTTCATCCTTGTCATGGATAGTTGACTTGAGATAATCTCTTTACGCACAAGAGAAGTGAGAAAAATGATCCTTTCCATTGCCGCGTTACCCCTGCTTAGAAGGCCATGTTGACAAGCCATGGCTTTCTCGTTTCTAGTTTGTAAGAAGTGGGTTAAAATTTTGGTAATATGTTATGTCCTAGTCTATGTTGCGCTGCTGTTATTCTTTAACAAAGCCGTGTTTCTTATAACAATTAATGATACTCCTAATATTATTATGCACGCGAATGTGTAAGTATAAGAATGATTAAAGTGGAAAGCGTGTTTATATACAATTACTATTTACTACTAAGGAAAAAGTGAAGGCATGCTAATCATCACACTATTGGTTCGGACACTTAGAAACATCAATGAAGTTATTATGTGGATATGAATAGAAATTTTCTGGTGGAAAGATTAAGGAACTTTGGTAATAATTTTAAGTAGTAGTTGAAACTTCCAAACAAATTCTTTGAAAAATTAATGTACAAGTAAATATTGAAATAGTTTAGGTAAAACTGCATATGATTATGTTCTTATGGCCATAATTAAGAATGCTATAATTCAGTACAATGCAGTATTGTTGGTCGATTTCGCAATTAATAAATACATGCAAGTATACATGGTCAATAAGTAATATAATGATAAGAGAGTTGACAATTCCACGAGGAATTAATTCTAATATTTTCCAAATATTAATTTTATAACAAACCAATTTAATTTAAACTTTCCAAATATTCATTAACAACCATGGATAATACAAGTAAAGAAAAAGATTAGAGAAGAAAAACTTTTATGAAGATTTCCATCGCCAAGCCTCCTTCAATTCCTTGCCTCCATTGGTGTTAAAAGGGTTTGTTGCACTAGAGCTCCATCTCTGAATTCTAGCTGCCACGATAAAAGAATTAATTTTCTAGGAGCCATTCAACAAGTATTTATAGGCCTCCTAATTTCCTAAACCTAAAAAAAATAAATCTAGTCTTAATAGAAATCATAATTCAAATTATATTCAAATTGGCTAAAAAAAATCAAAAAACCAACTCGATCAGTGTACTAGCGCAAGACTAGCGCTAGGAATAACTAAATCAAGCGCACTAGGCACTAGGCTGGGACCATGTATTTACAAAAATATCACTCAACTCCAATTTTAATGATTTTAATTTTTCTTCTCCCAAATGACCAATTTGTCCCTCCAAACTCCATCTTACAAGAAATAAACACAATAACCAATAAAAAGATACTAAAAAAATACTCAAAGATAACAATAATTAAGCTTAACAATACCAGATTCGTAGGTATAAAACCCACTCATCAAGTATCCATATAATACCTATAAATTTTCAAGACAAGTATTATACATATATTTATTTATTAACCTCCATAATACAATCCCCTACAAATTATATATGGATACACATTCGGGATAATTTCCAGTGATCCATAAATGAAATGTTGTAGCGGCAAGTTTTTCACTCTATGCTCCATTAACTCTTCATCCTTTAATATACTTTGGTTTAACTTCCTCCAACTACTCCACATAAGAGCAAATTCTAATTAGGTATTCCATGTTGTTGTTGATTGTCAAATATATTTAAAACATGTTTAGATATGTCTTCAATGTAGAGGTTATCGGCTTGGTATAGTTTCAATTTTTTTGATCAGTATGGTTAGTGAGTCCCTTGATGCTTAAACTGTAAAGAGAATGGGCTTTCTAATATAATCATATTTTGATTTCCTTTTTACAACCCCATGTGCATGTGGAGAGAGAAGCTACTGGCAAACAAAATTCATAAAGATTACATAGTGCAATTTTACCAAGAATTTAATGGGGAAATTCACATGCAATTTGGATGACTTGATCGTAAGACCTTGGGAGTTGAAAAACCATAGCTTTGATACCTCTTTTAGTTACCATTTACACTACAGTTTTAACCTATCAAAAGAATGAGTCCAACAATGTATGTTTTGCCTCACTAAGTCTATAACAAACATTGAGAACATGTTGTAGAACTTGAGGCATTGCATCCGGCCAGAATTTTGTGTATCTTATGGATACATCTCCCGTATAAACAAAATTAGCAAATAGATGAATTCAAGGGCGATGAGATGAAGTAGTGCTTCAATGCCTGATGCATTTCAAAATAGGGCCCGCCCTTCCCTACTTCTTTGTTACCTACCTTGTTGGAAGAAGTAACTAGGACTCAAAGTTTATGTCGCCCAGGAGTTTGGTACAATTTATCTCTAGGACTCGATGAATCGATGAATCAGAGAAAATACTTCTCTAGTTGAAAAGAAAGAATCAGTCACTTCACGAGGATGTTGGCTAGATGGAAGTTAAAAAAAAGTTTTAATCAAAAGTCAGGGTCAAGATGAAGGTAACCTCTGCAAAAGAACTACAAGGAAGGATTAAGAGTTGATGTCAAGATGAAGGCGACATACTGGCTAATCTTCCAAATTCAACCTTCACACCTTAAACTAAATTAAGCAACAATGAAAGCAATAGTGCACTTGCTTGTAGGCTCGATATTTTTTTTTTTCATTTTCATTTCCAACAAACAAGCAAAAATCCCAAAAGTCACATAGTAAATGCTATTAGCTCACTACCTTTGAAGCTCAATTTGACGAGGACCATGGTAGGGTTTTTGAATTAGAGTTTAAGGTTGGAGAAGAAATTGAGAGGAATAAAGAAGAGATGAACAAATAATAATGCTTCAAAATATAATATTATTAGGTTAACAAGCATATAATTACTAATCTAAGTAACATTTAACAACCATGTAGGATTTTAATTTGGGTAACTACTAAATTCAATAAATTAAATAACTATTAAATTCTAGAATAATCTTATTGTTGGACTATTTGCATGGGCTTTCAGTATCTTTGTATTGTTCAAGCCAATTTTGGCGGGTTTGTCCTGTCCTAGACTTTCGTAATGGTTTGTACTATTCAATCAAGTTCGTGAGGCTTATGCAAAGAAGTAGACACTTGTACCTTTCATTTCTTCTTCTTTTTTTTTACTTAGTTAAGAGGTTTGTTGTACGATATTCTTTGCATGTTACACTGCCTTTCTAAAGATGGTTGGTATGTCCAAGATTATACAATAGTCCAATATCAATCAGCTTGGCAAGTTTGTTTACCATAGTCCCGATGTTGGTGTGCCCTTTTTTTGGATCAGGAAGTCATTCGTTGCCACATTGTTAAAGGTTATAGGGTGGCTTCCCCTATCCAGAAAACATCTCTCCTTGAACAAGGTCAAGTATAGGGAACAGATCGATTGCAGTAGAAAGTTTCTATTCATGAATCATGATTCACCTCCACATTTTCACATTCTTAAGCATTGTACTATGTCATCTCCTTTGCTTTAGACATCGCATAGTATCGGTCTCATTGAGCTTTTGACTCTTGTACAATCGAGTTACATTGTAGTTCTAATACATCACCTATGGCATAATTTGACTCATTCATGTGTACTTCAAATGGGTTAGTTTATTTAGGAAATTACATTATGGGCTCATCAATTAATGCATGATTTAGGTAATTTAAAAGCTCTTTGACACTCAAGCTAAAAGTGCAGTAATGGGGAACAATCCAACAAATTAACTATTACCATAGTTATAAATAATTTAGTTGCAGTTAAAATATATCTTTTAGTAGGTACTAGGTTATCTTTTAATTAGTAGGTTTTATATAATAATGAAGAGTTTCCTTATTAGATTACGTTACCTATGTTAGAACAAAATTTAAAATCTTGTATGCTATATAAGTGATGCAATCCATTAAGATATTGAAAAGGCTTTGAGCCAATTATATGTGTTTCTATTGATTTCCTCGGGGATAAATTCTTATTTCCTTAATTTTCTTTCTCTCCATCTTCTTTCTAAAAATTCAAAACTTTTCTTGCATCATGCTGTGCTCTAATAGGTTCCTACGTGCTTTTGAAGATTTTTGGTTTTCGTAGTCTTATAGCCCTCTTCGACTAACTTACGATGACTTTTTGTAAAAGTTCATGAACCTCAAAACAATCTTAGCTCACAAGTGTTTTCCACTATTTGATGGCTCCGATGCCCCATCCAATGCGCTAGGAATAGGGTCTTGTTTGTCTAAAGGAGCATTTTTCTTTCTTTAAATAAAGGTTGTTCTTCCTTAATGCCCTAAAAGATGGCCCAAAAGTGGCTAATGTGGCCTTTTAATGAATGGCTACAGTCCACGGTCAAAATATACGACCAATTGTACAAGTAAACGTGACTAGTGCATTGGTGGATCTAACAGGCATAACCAAATTACAAGGCCACTTTATTGGTATTGTCACACATGTTTTTTGCTCGCGTTGTTCTGTAATACACTTAATATTAGTTTGACCGTTAATCCAACTTTGAGAAGTATCTCCTGTTTATTATCAGGGGAAGAAATTTGCAATCAAAGCGGATACTTATGCTTGATGGTTAGGTTACCTTATTAAGCATCCGATGTATAATGCACATGGCTCCCACATTTTCTAGAATTAAATAATCTGGCAAGTAATGGGTGATGGGCCATTAAATTGTTACTTGAAACAAAATTGAATTGTTCTAAATACTACCATATTTTATCACGGTAATATTAGGATTAATAAATGAGAGATAATTATAATGGAAGTTTGATATATCTAGTGGCTGTGAGTTTTTTGGAATCATTATGTTCAATGCATTAAGATCTCTAAAATATTCTAGTAGTAAATTCTTTTTTCAAAAATAGAAGAACTTTATAAGATGAAAATACACAATATAGAAATAGGGGGACAAGGAGTCCACCAACCCTATGTTAAGAGGACATAAATAGAAATACTTAAAAAAGGTCGCTCACCAATCTTTGCAAAGTTCTGACACATAATTACCCAATTGCATCAAAGGATTAGTTCTTTGCCACAATAACCAATAGGACGTTCAACAAAGAATCAAATCTTAAATGAGTAAAATGCAATTTTGACAGCTATACTATTGATGAATTTGAATATCATGTCCGTTTTTGTTGGTCAACGTCGAGCAGCCTCATACTTTTTGAGAATTTGAATAATGAATCCTTAGCTGCCAGTTGGCATTGACCATCCTACGTGGTGCGCTGACATGGATCTTAATGCATTTGTTAGCCAATAAAATTCCCTTTGATCAATTGTGAACTTAAAACCTCCAACTTATAATTTTGTGACCACCCGAGCACCACGAGGTAACCGATAATATCTCAACATAAAATTTATTTTAAATTAGCACAATGAACTTGTGCAAAGCACGGGTTATGTTTGATTTTTTTTTTTTTTTATATTTTTATTTGGAATTTTTATATAATTTATGTTTATATATTTTATTATTTTGTTATGATAATAATATTTTTTGTACATTATGTAGTCATCTTATATATTTTTAAACTTAAAAGCTAATTATATTGGCCCAAAATTAAAATATATATAATTTTGGAACAAAAAATCCTTCCTTTAAATATAACTCGCAAACACACCATTTGAAACAAAAAACAATATAAATAGAGCATATCAACAAATGAACATATAGAAAAAATTAATGGGAATTACTTTGAGGGAAACAACAATACTTGCATGGTATAATTTCAATAATCAAATTCTCTATCCTTCGAATCGGTAGACTAAAAAGTATTCATCTTTTTAGTTTTGTTAGACAGAATAGTAGGAATAATGCAAAGAGAAAGAGAGTAAAACCCTAAATTCTAATGGTCACGAAGTAACGGATTTTGTTGAATGGGATGAAGAGGTTTATTTTGGTTGAACTTTTATCTGGTAGAGTCCTAATATACTCTTTTTAATAACCACACAAATTAGGTTTTATAGTTTATTGTCTATTTTTAGATTAGAGTTTTAAAGTATTTTGTAAAATTTTGAGTTGAAGGACCATTCCTAAATTTTATGGTTGAGAGACGATTTTGTGCTATTAATTATATATATAGACATGTCAACTAAAACCCAAAATAAATATAAAAAAAACCCAGCAAACAGAATCAAGGATGTGAAAGTGAAGCCAAATTCTTTGTGATGGAGTTGTTGATGAGGAGGAAAGTGAAATCCATTTATTTTTTCAAATTTCAGACACAAACCTTAATTATGGGCTAGTTATAAATCATTTTAAATAATTATTTTTTGTGTATAATATTTGGAATGATTTAGCTTTTTATATGTTTGCTTGTGGTTGTAATCATCATTATATGTAACAGTCACGTGTTTTTAATTTTCAGTAATCATTTGAAAATATTGTGTATGGTGAAAATAAATATTTTGTGCTAGAAAATTCCAAATGTAGGATAAATGACAGAGGCCTTGAGTACCTTGAGGTCGTTGGTTCCAAATCCCCATATTTGGGGTCAAACTTTACTATAAAAAATAATAAAAATAAAATATGTGCTTGTAAAATGTATGTAATGATATGGTCAGTAATACGTTATTAATGTTGTATTTCTTGAATTTTATATACATTGTAGATATTTGAATTCTGGAGGCATGCTTGGTGCGGAAAAAGCTCAACCTATTAAGCGTGAGAGTGCGTGGTAAGGCTCCAAGGCAATCACTTTCTGCAAATAGAAACGAGGTTATTTGTTGGCATGTCAGTCTTTTATCTTTCTATCGGAAAAGAGTAAATATATTTTATGACGTAATTAGAAGAGTAATATTTGTGTTTATCAATTATATTTAAAGTAAGAATATATCATTTCAGTTAGTCTGATCTGTTTCCATTTTAATTGGTGCCACTTGGATTAAGAGGGAGTTAATGTGGAGATAATTTTAAAAACTAATTCAGAAATAACCTCTTTTAAGTAGTCTGATTGTTTAAATGGAATAATGCAGTGCACACGTGCTTAATGCCGTTCTGGTGGAGATATTTATGTAGATGTTGTATTTTGTTGATAAATCAAAACATTAGTTCCAAATGGGCGACTCAAAACTAAACATATAGTATTTCTTTTTAATAAAAAGTTCCAAGTATGCTAGGAATGCAGGTTATAGAGAGCAGAAATTAGAAGGTATCCTCTACCTTTGTTGACTTTTAGATTTTTCTCTGGTGGGTGAATTACTAAACTGCAATTCGTGATAAGGCCACAAACAGTAGAGATCACAAATTTCGTTTCAACCTAGTGTATATTGGTTTTGGGGAGGGTTATGTAAAATTTTGGTTGTTTACTTATTTATTTTTGTCTTTTATTTTATATAATTTATTTTACGACTCAGTTCAAACTTTCAAAGCCTGAAAAAGTTGATGTGTACTTTATTTTGAACAGTCTCTTCCTTGTAGGAGGGAGCAATATGTTGAAGTCTAAAATATGTTCAACAACATTAGAGTGAAATGGGTTCAGGTTGTGAGAAAATAAGAACGCCTCCGTTGTACACAATTCTCAATATTCCCCTGGATAAAGTGAATAGTGAAACCTATCATGATATTTTCTGTCTGTAGCTAATTAATTGATTAACCATTAAGTGACCATTTTCAGGATATCATGTAATTAATCACGGTGTCGATGGGCTAACAATAATGTTGCTTGTTAGTTCCATGAATTAATGGAGATTTACGTATTGTCATTTATTAACAGCGTCGTGTAGCTAATATCATTACTTTCGAAAGCAGCCTTGGATTGGGTGTGTACCTTTTCAAGTATCAAGGAATTGTATATTAATTCTCTACTGGACAGAATACAAATAGTATTTAGGATTATATGCAAGGGTGGAAATGAGGTGGATTACACGGGGCTTCTCCCTCGCTACACCCTGCCCCACATGGGGCGGATATGGAGGCTAAAGTATGGGGTATGAGGTGGATTTGGGGTAAATTTCAAAATCCACATTGACTTTGGGGTGGTCCTCCTAATCTCACTGCCCCTGAATCCACTCCATGTGTGTGTGTGTGTGTGTGTGTATATATATATATATATATATATATATTTGCCATTTATTTATGCTCATTTGAATTAGGTCAGGTTGGCTGGTGGTTTCGCCTTGAACTAGATTAGATCATTCTCAACGATTCCATAAGAAGTGATCTCATATATATATATATATATATATATATATATATATATATATATATTACTCCAACATCCTTACAAAAATAAATATTTACATATTATGTATTTTAGGATTTTTATTTTAAGAATATTTGCATTAATATTAATAGCTGAAGACTTCCTAAATTGTCAATTGTATTTTGTTAAAATTTACAATATTTTTATTAAATTAGTTTGTATATTTTTTAATGGATTGTATGTTGCGGGGCGTATCTGGTGTGCAAATTCTGGAGGTGGGGTGGATATGAAATTTCTCAAATGCGTGCCAGAGATTTGGAGTGCGGAAACGATTTGGAGGAGTCCCCTGCACGATATCTGCCCCCATTGACATCCCTAATTATATGGACATTATAAGTTATGATTTATTTAGCATTCAACTGATTTTGTCTGATATTGCAGGTTGGTGGGAGAGAAAACACTAGACTGGTATTTGTGAAGATAAAAGTAAAAACATTAGACTGGTACGCAGGTCTTGAAATGGGAAATTACTGGTAATTTGGGTTTGACACATTGGGTAATGTGGTAAACTATCAAAATATACCAACCAGTCAGTGAATTGGTTGTGGAAAGTTGCATTCTGATTTGCTGCAGTGTTTAAATTGAATTTGTTACTTTGGATGTCCAATCTTCTCGATATACTAATCTGTTTAACGTTGGTCATTTCTGTTTGTTTGATTTTGTATGAGAATAAGACTGCGAGCTGATTCCATTCTCTTCATATGATAACCTCTTTATATTGGGGCTATAGGTACCTGAGATTTTTTTCTTGTAAAAGACTGTTGGTTTCAATTAAGGGTCAAGCAACTGGTTTAGTAGCAAACTACAATTAAGTTACTCAAGTGTTTTGAGAAATATCTCTAGTGGATATTTATGAATGAGATAATAAGCATTTGGTGACTTTGGATTGTTTGATGCCCCTTTTGTTAACCTCAACCTTTTTGTAAAGCATACTGGGACTTGAGTTTGAGAAGACATTATTGCTGTATAGTTGGTTGGAGGTTTTAAGATTGTCAGTTCTCTTTCGTGTATGCATGTGATTCTTACCATTTTTCAATTTTCAAAGTGAGCATCACCTGGTTCAATAGGCAGCCTAACCACGAGGGCTTTATGGTCCAGATTTTTTTTGTCCTTTCTCTTTACAAAGTTTGATTCTAGATTTCATTCGACTCACTGCTTTGTAATATGCTTTAATTTTAAACAAGCAACAGGTTGCAACGAAAAACTTTATAGTGGTTTAACCTGCCTTTCGTTAACTTCTATTTTTTTTGTGTTGCTATTTGTTGATTATTATACTATTGTTTACTTTTCTAATTCTTTTTTAATATATATATATATATATATATATACTATTTAATCTTTTTGGTGCTGGTATCATATGGTTTTTGTGAGTATTGTTTCCATTTTTTCTCAAGATGTTTTTTTGTTGTGCTGGAACCACGTGATTCCAGGTAACTAATGTACAGAACTTGTGAACTCTCCTTTCGTGATGGGGTCCTCCTAATATGTTGGCTGTTGGCTTTGTGATCTCTTCTTCATGGTGGATTGATTTACTTGGAAATCAAGAAATGTATTTGCTCTACAAATAAATTTTGGGTTACAGCTTGAGCTGAAGGAAACAACAGATTGAGATATACAAAAGATAAAATCCTAGTCTCAGTGAAACTAATATTAGCTCACGTTGCCGACATGTCTACATTATTGGGGTTTACTTAACTTAGGCATGTTTTGCACTTGGCTTGATTTGATTAGGTTTTTCTGGAGTAGCCTGGACCTTGGTCCTGTTTTGTTTTGTTTTGTTTTTTTTTTTTTAATTTTAAACATTGCTTATTTTGGATATTTAAAGCTTTTGTATTTGTAAGGAGATGGTGTGAACATTTCAGGATGCAGGTGGTCTTGTTGTTGGATTCATCAGCATTTGACATAATTGGGATTCTTTTCATATTTTTCATATTCTAATTTATTCACTCAATATATTAGTAAGCTAGATGCTTTTCCTTTCAGTCCTTTCATGTGTTCCTTTCAGTCCTTTCATGTGTTCGTGTTCTGTTATATATATATATATATATATATATATATATATATATCCCTTTTAGGTCAATGAAATGTGATATCATACTGTTCCCTGAATTATAACCAGTTTTAAGGAGTTTTTCCTGCCATCAAACAGGCAAAGTTGTTTCTTATAGAGGATTATCCTTCTCAAGTTGGTCCTGAAGCTCAGCGTATTCTCAATTAAAGTCATCCTGGGCATCAAATTTCTACAGCATGGGAACTGACGAGCATCTCAGAGCGGATCATGACCTATTGAAAGGAAAACTTTATGTTAACCAAAGCAAGGAGAAGCCTCGTCACATACCACAAATTAAATGGGAATGCCCTCCCAAAGTAAGAGTTGAGAGATGATATCAAATATTATGTTTGACTGCTGCTTTACTTCAAAAGGCTATATGGTTTTTGTTCGACTTCTGTTAATTAATTTAGATTTGACTAATTCTTTACATTTCAATTTACAGTTTATTATGGATCCTAGCTGGCATGTGGCCGCCGGGGAAGAAAGCACAGAAGTGGTTGCACAAAGCCGTAGGCAGATACTGCTTGAAGCAGTTTATCCTTGTTATTCTGCCATTCCTTCTAGGTTTAGTCTCTTGCCTCTCACTTTCTTTCTGGTAGTTCTTTTCCTCTCAATACCGGAACTTATTCAATACTTCTTGATTTCCATATAGTCCCTCCAGGTCATTATACGTGGCTGATTACTATGATGACAGCAATAAACCACTAATCCTGTCATCTCCCATCAAAGAAGGGAAAGAAGAAAGTTTTCCAACTGATACAGTGGCACCATTCCAGACTGTTGCTAGCTCAAAGTTGGGCCAACCAAAAGATATGTTCACCTCCGGCAATCTCAACACACCCAATTTTAATCCTCCTGAATCTTCAAAGCAACCTGCCTTAGAAGGTGATATGATGGCCGTTGCTGCAGCTGGTGCGGCAGCTGCTTTAACTGCATATGCACAGAGCAAAGATGAGGGAAGTTTGATCGACACAGATTTGCTTATACATTTCCTTAGCAACCCTGAAACTTTTGCTAAATCGATTATTGAACATGGTGCCCCTGCCAATAGAAGTAAACCCACCTCCATGCTAAATGAGGTAACATCATCAGTTTCCTTGCCCAGTTCAAAGCTTGATCAGGCGATGACATCGAATATTAAGGATCATGGTTTACCTGCCAAGACTGGTGTTCATATGTCAACCTTCTCAGGACCCAAGGCAATGACTCCAGTATCATTTCCAAGCACCCGACCTGAATTGGAGATGATGAGCTGGACAGATAAGCATGAAACTCCTCCTAGAGGAGCAACCATTCCCGTTACATCATTGCGTCCCTTGCTCCAAGCAACAACAAATGAACACAGTGCACCTGCCAGCACTGGTCCTTCCATAGCCTTTCCCAGCTCCAAAGCTGAATTGCAGATGGTGAAATTGTCAGATGAGAATGTACAATCGCCTTCAGTAGCAACCACTCCCAGGTCACCATTACTTTCTTTAGATGTGAAGCACAAAGATGAGGGAAGTTTGATTGACACAAACTTGCTGATACTTTTTCTTAACAACCCGGAAATTGTTCCTAAATTGATTAGTGAACTTGGTGCCTCTGCCAATACTGGAAGTAAAACTGCCTCCATGCTGAATGAGGTAAAATCATCATTTTCCTTGCCAAGTTCAAAGTTTGATCAGGTGATGAAGTTAAGTACTAATGAACATGGTGTACGTTCCAAGATTGGTGTGCACATCTCAGAACCCAAGGCAATGACTCCTGTGTCCTTTTCGAGCAGCAAACCTGAACTGAAAATGAAATTCAAAAATACACATGAACCTCCTCCTAGAGTAGCAACCATTCCCATTACGTCCTTGCCACCCTTGACCTGGGCAACAACCCATGAACACAGTGCATCTTCCAGCACAGGTCCTTCCAGGTATTTTTCCAGCTTCAAACCTGAATTGGATATGATAAAATTGGCAGATGAAAATGTACAATCTTCTGCAGTAGCAACCAATCCCAGGTCACCATTACTTTCCTTGCCCAGAGCAACAGCTATTAATGAACACAGTTCACCTGTCAATACCGTTGTGCCCACCTCCGTGCCCAAAACAACAACTCCTTTCACATCATTTCCCAGCTCCAACCCTGAGCTGGGGATAATGAAATTGACTGATGAACATGTATCACCTCCCGAAGTAACAATGACTCCCATGTCACCCTTGCTTAGTTTGCCCAGTGCCACACATAATCCAATTTTAGTCAAGAACTTGATCAATGATCATAGAAGACATGCCTATTTTGAAAGTGATCAGTTCGCTTGCTCAACGCTAATGGCACCATTGGTTCCCTTGCCCAATCCAGACCCTGATGTCTTAAAGTGTAAGAGACTGATTAATGAATATGGAGCCTCTGATAGAACAGGAATTGCATCCATGCCTGAGAAAAGACTCATGACACCATCTGTTCCATTTTCTTTCCCAAAGAAAGATATCTCAGAACTGCCACGGGGTAACCAGCAGCTTACAGCAGACGTGTTGCAGTCCATTTTGCATATGAGGCCACTATCAAAAGATGTTTGCCCGCCCCCTGTGATAGGAGGAGCTGCTTCTGCACCTGTGCCTAAGACAAAGCTCATGACACCTTCAGTGCCGATTTCTGACCCAAAGACAGGTACGTTTATATTGCCAATGGCTAACACACAGTCTACAGCTAATGTGTTGCAGTCTGCTTTGCATGCGAAGCCACTTACATCAGCCGTTGTTCACTCACCCCCTTTCGTAGGATCAACTACTCCTCCAGCGATGCATGGAAGTTACACTACTAGCGAACATGGAGGAATGCAAGGAACTCTGGATTATGATCTCCTCTCACTACTTGGCATACTGAATAATCAGTTGGGAGGGCCAGAACTGGTACAGAACATGAACTCAAGTGCATCAATGCCAAAGCATCAGAATAATCAGTGTGGAGGGCCGGAACTGGTACTGAACATGAACTCAAGTGCATCAATGCCAAAGAATCAGAAGCCTTGCATGTACTTTAATGGCCCGAGGGGATGTCGAAATGGCTCCCGTTGCCAGTACCTGCACATTATGTCAGATCGACCAACGCCTTCTGGAGTAAAGGAGCCACCACCTAGAGCAAAGAGAATGAAGCTAGATGGGGAAACTGGTGGAAGGATGTAAAAAGAAAGAGGGTTGCGTTGAGCGATTTTAATAGGAAACATGTTAGGGAAACGAGGAAAGCTTTTCAAAGGTATACTCGGTCTTCTCTATCTTCCTTCTTAGACTTTTGTTTTCCATGAGACTTGGTAGTTGGAGATACTTTTTCTTAAAAAAGTTTTCATTGAGAAATCTTTAGTTTTGGTTCTTGAAAGCTTCAGACCTGATAATATGCTTGCTTGTAATTATGACCAATATGGGCAATGGGCCTTATTTATGTGGCTGATGAATGTTAGTGCAATTGTGTTAATTTGATTTTTTTTTTTATTATCTAAAACGTAGGCGAAGTATTGATATGATAGAAATAGGAAAAAGGAAAAGATTTGATGATAAACGGTAAAAAAAGGAACTGGGGGAAGTTATCCGAGTGAGCGAAGTACTGTACTACTACATCCATTTATTTACAGTCCTATTATGTCAGATTGAGCATTTCGGTGGGTTGTGAGCTCCGGCCGGCCGGGATAGGAGGAGACAGGAAGGTGTAAAACCACCAAGTTGTTGCACTGTACAATATATGTAAGACAGTAGCTTAATAAATTTTCATTAAACCAATTAACTGGTGGTACTTAATAGCATAATTAACTTCTTCCTTTAAGTTTTCTCCTAGACTTGTACGATTGAAATGGAATAACATGATTGAAAAGCAACTTTATCCTATCTTAGTTGACCTTTCACCTCTTGCATAGAGTTTGTTATTTATTACGTCCGTAGCACAAAAGAGTCCTAGCTTGATATTATCTTCAAAAGTCGAGTGAAATAGCTAGCTTTAAGAAAGAAGAGACGTTCATAATTGTAATATTTTTGTGTCTTCCACTGGTTAGGATTGGAACTTAATTTTACTCTTTTCTATTTTTAACGTGTAAATAAACACTTGACCCAACTATAGAATTTGTTACAAAAAATAAATAAAAAAAGAAACTATAAAATTTGTTATTTTTTAGATTTTATATGAATTATAGTAATTTTAATTTAAAAATTTTAAGTTAACCAAGACAATTTTAAAGGAGTTTTCTTTATTAGTACTAAAACATAATTTTCAAACAACCTCGACACAAATTTATTACAACGTTGATGGAGTATATTATAATAATGAGCTAATATTTTCACATGATCAAAATAAAATAAAAATACGTGAAGTGTTAACTACATTATAATATTGATAATATGAGATAGCACCACGTGAATGTCATCAAGACGTGAACATCCGAACTTATTAAATTGACTCCCACCCACCACTACTTTAATCCCAAAAAAACCTTTATTTTTTTATAGAAGAAAACAAATCGAAAATCTCTGAATTAACCATAGTTCTACGTTATCAAGTAGTCTGGTAATAAACATAACCCAACAAAAAGTGCTCCTAAAAAGACAGCAAACAGTTGACGGTATAGGCATACAAGTAGTAGATAACAAGGTCATTGATTTTTAAAAACGATCCTCAACAAACACTTGGATACCCTTCAATTACACACGAATGTTGCACATCTGTTTAAGCTGTCCTCAGGATGATATGAGAACCACTATCAGTATCCACAATGTCACTTATTTCCCCAACCTTCAATGCGTAAGTTGCATCTTCAAATGGCTTCTGCATCTGACCCTTGTCAAATGAACCTGCATGTAGATGATCAAATAAATTTGGTTTAGTCCAAAGATATGTTGCTCTTATCCAAGACCTTATAATTAATTACATTTGGTTCTCTGATGGTAATAGAGATTTTAAAAGACTCCTAATAAGAACTTGGTAGTGCCCTTCACAATTTGTGGTTCAAGATTAACATCTAGGCTTTTATATGCCAAATTAGAACAGAGAAACAAAATAAATGACGAGACAATGAGAAGTCCCTCTGCTCATTCTTAATGTTACTTAGTAGGTATATCCACCATAAATACTAATACAATATTTATAAATAAAACAGCAAGAACTTTAACAAAGTACTGACATATCAGAAGTAACTTCCTCTGTTAACAAATCTACTGAATGATGATACAAATTTACTCGGTGGGTTCAGGCCATTACTTCCCAACACTCCAATTAGAAGTACCACAGATGTGATGTGAAAACACCACTCTGTCTCAATTAATCCAAAAGACAGTAAAATATCTTATCTATATTTAATAAACCATAAATTCATGTGAGAGATAGATAATTATGAATCTAGAATCCGTCTCTTTATCCATTCAGTTGTCTCCATCTTAAAGTTTGGTGAAGCCAAATATTACTTGAAAACAGATTAGACTAGCTCTTTGGTAAGTGTTGCAGCCCCTTCAATATTAGCACTTTATTTCAGTTCTCATTCGTGGAAGTCATACAAGTCATAGAATGGAAGAAGCTACTCAATTTACCAACCCCACATTACAGCCAGCAACAACTTTATTTGCACGTATATGCAAACCAACTCCCTAAAATAATCTTGTACATTTTGATTACTTGATTTGCAAGTTGACTCTATATCTTGGTAAAATTACAGAGGGAAAATATGGAGAAAATGGATACTTTTAAGTACTGAATAGACAAGTTAAGAAAAGGTTACAACAGTAGGTTAAACGATAATTTGTCAGATCCAACAATATAAATCACTGACCCTGTGAACAGAGCAAATCAATACAAAGTTTTTCAGTAATTATTCACATCTGAGAAACAATAAATACAAAATTGCTCCAGATCTATCGAACTGGTGACCAAGTTCCTTCCAGACGAAGTCATTTACAACCAACAAAAATACTACAAAGTTATGATTTCAAAACAAAGACCAGTCACTCAACTGTATTATGTTGACTAATGGCTCTGCAAATCTATCTCTGAATTGGCATTTTTTAATTCTAGTCCAACACCCATACGCATATCATATTCGTATTTGACATATAAAAATAGAGTAATAGATACGATAATAAAAAGGACGAATTTAAGATACAAGCACATTTGGCAGTCTAAGCGTAAAGCACATCCTTGTGTACACAGACAAATAGCTTGAGCGGTGAGAAACAGGCTCAAGTGGAGGTCTCTGGGGCTTTCACTACAATCTTATAATTAATGCATACTTGCAAGAGTAAGATGTGAAAGGGAAACAATCATGACAAGCAAACCAATTTAAAGAATGTAACTTTAACTTGTATAAATATGGCATAAAAACACATCTTTTTTTTTCTTTTCAAAATAACATGGCAAGAAAACAACTTAGAAGCAAGCTAATCTACTCTGAGTGTGCTGGGGGTGAAGGCCTGCATTCTACAAAAGCAAGATGCCATGACCTTCTTAAACATGCCAAGGTTACCAGTGAATAGTGATACAAATAAAAAATTTATACTACCCCATTCTAAAATATAGGATCACTTGCCTTTGTAATCCTTCGTAATCCTTCGTATTTTCGAAGTCAAGTAATTCAATATTTTGAAACGGTGTTGTATATAATGTCCAAGTGACCTGTGGAAAACCTTCACAATTATATCTATTAATTATTTTTAAAACTAAATTCTAGACAACCTATTCCATTCCATTCTAAAGACATAGTTGAATTTTTGTTCTCCCGAGACTGTCCTTACAAATTTTGTGCCTCTCTTCTCGCTAAAATCCACCTTCAGATTCAAGTCAACTAGGAAAACAGAAAAATAAACAACCCTTTTTGCCAGTATCAATAGAAATAATTTCTCATGGGCTTACCTATAATACTGTAGATAAGCTCATAAGCAATCTTACGTATTGTGCTACAAAAACTGTTCACACAGACAAATGACAACATAACAATTTAATTATACAATTATCTGGAAAGCATATATTTGACTGTCCAGTCCCCATATTTGAACAAACAACATTCATCCCAACATACAAAAGTGCGATCACCTTCATAATCTTAGTGAATAGGCTCAATTGAGAAATAAACTTTGAGGTGTTGTTCAGTTTCAGAGAAGGACTTTTGGATTACAGCCTACAGGGTAAAGGACTAAAAAAAACAAAATATCTAGACAACTAAGAGAAAGATGAATATATGAAAGCCGAACAACCCTAATTTTCTGAGTCTTTCTCTAGATCTACACAGACTCAGAGCATGTCATTGGCATGCATTGCAGTAATTTTTCAAAACAAAAAAAAAAAACTAGGAACACACAAACAATTACATCAAAGGCACCTATCATTGTTAGAAAACACACCCCATCAGAAATTATCTCTTTATAAGAGGTGTCTACCCAATACATGTTTACCTAAATTTCTATTTTCCCCCAAGGGTCCAATCAGAGGATATACATATTTACACTTATAACCTCAGCCTCACGCAAGCATTCATATATAAAAAAATAAGCCAAATACAGATCAATGAAACCCTAACTGAAGGTAAATATACTGACCGAGATCACCGCCGCGCTTGGCGGAGCTGCAATCGGAGTAAAGAGATGCGACGTCCTTGAACTTAGCCTTGCCGGAAACGATGTCTTCACGAAGGGATTTGAGCTGAGAGACGGCAGTTTCTCTAGTGGTGTTGCTAATAACTCGACCTTCTGGATCCTTCCAGGAAGCCTTACGTCGAGAGCCTTGGTGCTTTATGAGTATGTGAGAAGCCCTAACTTTGTCCGATGCGGCTGATGATGACATTTTGTTCCTCTTTTTCTGTTTGTCCGTTGGATCTGCCGATGAGACCGACGTCTTCTTTCTCTTCCGATCGCCCTCTATCTTTACTGATAGTAATATACCTCTTTATCTACTCTATCTGTATGTATATAAACAGGAAAAGAGATATAGAGAGAATTACAAGTATGAGATACAAACGAGAAGGAGCAGAGAGAGCTTGCGTTTATAAAGGAGGAGGATATCAGAAACGTACGTTATCCAATCAGAAGGCGCCACGGCAGCGCAAAACAAAGGAGCCGGATTTTGAAGTCGAAGAACATCTTATTAAACTTAAAAATAAGTATTGCGAATAAAATAAATTTTGTAATTAATAATTTTTATTATATATTATAATTATTATATAAATTAAAATTAGATAAATTTATATCGACTTTAAAAGTCAATTTTGTATTACTTGGTAAGTTTTTAAGTTTAATTATAATTTTATTTATGTACTGTATAATTCTAAAAATACATTTATTATTGTATTATATTACTCAAATTTTTTTTTAAAAAAATCAAAGTTTTTTAACGGGCACTAGGAAAATAGTGAAAATGTTAATTTTGAAGAAAATAAAAGAAATTCTTTGATGTCCTTGGTACTTGTTAGTTCCCCCCGTTTCTGTTTCTGTTTCTGTTTCTACAAGGAAAAGTAAATAACGACTTGCTTTCCCGTTTGTTGTTCTTTGTAAGTATCTTTTTGTCCGACAAGATCTTCAAGTAGTTATTGAAATCATGGATTATTCTGTTAACAGGAAATGTTCCATTACTCCTAAAGTGATTTAAATTTTTGTAATAAAAGAAGTGATACAAAATAAGATGGTATTTCTATCATGGACTTATTACTACACCAAGTCAGCTTGCATCTTGAGAAAGAGATTGTCTAACTACACTTCTCTTTTGAATCCTCCATGGACAAACCTCTGCTGCATACCCATTTAGTTTTGATGCCAAGCTGGAAATTTCTAGCTCTTCTTCAGGCAAATTTCCGATCAGCTGAAGGAAGTGGTTTTGTTTCAACTCAAATTTCTGACATGGATTTTTCATCAGTGTTTCAGTTAAAATGCTAGGTTTAAGATTTCTGAAGATTTCACCTTAGCAATAGCAGTACTCATGGCTTTGTCTTGGTCAGTGATGATGCTTATAGGTGTCTTGTAATCCATGGCTTCGAGCCATGTCTCTAATACCCAAACGAAAATGTCCTCTGTCTCATCCCTTAACAATGCAAATCCAAACAATATAGACTAAAAATGGTGATTAACCCGGTAAAAGGAACAAACGGCATGTCATACTTATTTATCCTGTACGTACTGTCAAATGTCACAACATCTCCGAAATATTGATACATAGACCATGATCGGGCGTCAACCCACAAAATGCATGCTATGCGATTTGTTTCATCTTGTTTGACACGATAAAAAAATTTACTCGAACTTTCGGTTCCAAGTTTTTTCAAATAATTTACAGCAGCTTGTGCATCATTTTCATATGAAGAATCGCGTCTTAAATCTCTCACCACATTCTGAACATTAACATTAGGAAAAGGAATATTTTGCAACCCGCCACCCATTGTGCTCAAAACGTTCATCATCCTACTAGGTCCAATACCAGACTTATTTAAAGTGTCAATTAATTTTTTTTGCAACCAGAGTAATATTTCTCTGTGTCTCAATCAAATCTACCTTGGTAGGGGTCGCTAGGTGATGATTGTGCTCTAATTCAACAGTAGAAATACGCTAATTGTCTTCTTTCTTATTATGAACAACATATATTCTAGCTTTGCATAATGTGCATCCTATAGAGTCTCGTTGCCAAGTTATTTTCTTACTACCATCTTCATCTTCATCATCAGGTAAACTCTTTACAGAAGTTGGTGTACCAGCTTTTTTACAAACATACAACCTAGACGACACATCATTAGTCCCAACATGTTTATGACTAGTTGTAATTCTAATCTCAAAACCATTTTTTTTAGCATACAACCTGTAAAAAAATTCAACTTCTTCCAACTTAGAAAATAATTGACCAACGTGTGGCACCATTTCAGATTTACTACTTTCAACTTCACTTGCAAACTCAGATGTATTTTCACAATTTAAACTAGCAACAGAATCTAAAGAACTTGATACAAACCTTTTATGAGCAGGTATGTTGTGTGCCATTCTGAAATAAGAAGGAAAACTTGAACTTGAGAGTGAAAGTGGACAACAACATCAACAACAAAAAAAGAGATCTGAAAAAAGGAAAGAAATATCGAGAGGAAACCAAGATCTGAGATCTGTGAAAGGAAAGGTTGGAGAGATAATTCAACAACGGAGGAAGCAAGTATGGTATTTAAAAAAAAGAGTTGCCCAGGAAGCCTGTAGCGGCAGGGAAGTGTTGTTATGTGAGGAGCATTTATGTAATAAGCCTACCGAATTGAAAAATTTGAACCATTACCGCATTGATCATCAGCGGAAGGGGTTAAATTTTTAATCCAGGTATGGATCAAGGGTTGTAAACTTGTTATTGAACAGTGCCTATGCCAACAGTTGCCACGGATTTAGAATCATAGATGTATGCATCTTAACAGAGAGGGTGAGAATACCTGAACACTCAGCGTGATCACCCAAGCTACTGACGAGGATTGGTTTTGGATCCACTGCGTAACCAGCAGATGGTCAGAACAACTCTCCCGTCACGCAACCAAACACGAACGGACCTCAAAAGCTTCCAAGGTGAACACCATTGTTTTAAGGGGTTGATTAGAGGAACCTTTAGGAAGTTGGGAGATCCGATCCTAAATCTCGATAGCCAAGCTCTATTCACTGCCACGCTCATGAGCAAAACACACAATAAATGATGAGAGAGAAATAGATTCTTCTCCGAGAGCTTCATTGGGATTGTCTGCAACTGCGGGAGAGAATATTTGGCCGAATTGGACAATTCTACTGGAAAGGGTCATCCTCTAATTTCAGTGTTCTTTTATATATTTATAGGATATATAACGACAATTTTGAATAATTTCATCATCGTCGTGTTATAGGATATATATATATATATATATGATGAGGATTTTATGAATTTATTAATTTTCATACTCTCGTCCTAAAAATGGGCAGACGCTTGGCTCCCTGATGAAGCTAACCCTCGAATTTCTTCTCCTCAGATTTCTAGGTTGTTGAGTGCGTCGGTACAGTCTTTGATGATCCCAAATGAACAGTGTTGGGATATTGATCTAATCAATGATCTCTTCATTCCTCGAGATTGTGCTCTAATTCTACAGGTACCTCTTCCTGCTCTACGTTCTTGTGATAATATTTTTTGGTGCAAGGACACAAGTGGTATGTATTCAGTCCGTAGTGCCTATCGAACTCTCACTGCTCATTTGAATTCTATTAATCCTGCTCATTCCACTCAAATTTGGAAAAAATTATGGTTGCTAAAGATCCCTCCTAAAGTACGGAATTTAATTTGGCGCATTTGCCAAGGATGTCTTCCAACCAAAGAGAATCTAAGACAAAGACGGGTTGATGTAGATTCTCTTGTTCGGGATTTGTGCTTTCGATCCATGGAGACGACTTCACATCTATTTCTTCACTGCCCAATTGTTGTTGAGTGTTGGAGACTTTCAGCTTTACTACTTCCCTCTCTCAATTGTGATGATATTATCCAATGGATTGAAGCTCTTATTATGGGCAACAACAAAGAGGCCATCCAACTGTCTTGCGTGATTTTATGGTCTCTATGGAAAAATCGAAATGATGTGATTTGAAAAAACTTGCGTAAATGGCCTTCGGCGATTGTTAACCTGGTTGGTTCCTTTCTTACTCAATGGTAACATGCCCAAATCCTCATAAATGGTGACCTACTATCTGATCAAAATTCTGGCGTTGTGAGCTGGTGCAAACTTGCTCGCGGTTGGCTGAAATGTAATGTAGATGGAGCTGTGTTCTCATCAGAAAGTAAGTTGGATTTTGGTATGGTTCTTCGCAACTCTGAGGGGACAATGATAGTAGCTCGACGTGGTTCAATTTTGGGTCCTGCAGATTCTGTTTTGGCCGAGGCGGTCAGCTTTAGGGAGGCTTTAAGTTGGCTTAAAAGACTTGGTGCTTCATAGATAATTGTTGAATCTGACTCTTCCATGTTAATACAAGGTATTCAGGCTTCATCTTCCTCTTCGAATTATGTGGGTTTGGTGGTGGATGAATGTAAGGATTTGGTTGCTTCTATAGTCTATTGTTGTGACGCCCCCAAAATTAGGTATACATCACCCATCTTGGGTCGCCACTTACATGGTACAGAATTTAAATACAACTTATTAACATAACTGTCTTGTACAATACGACATAAACTGTGAGTTTAAATACAAATATCGTCTACTAGATATTATACAAACTCAAACAAAAAGTCCTCATTACAATTATTATCACATTGTTTCGCGAATAGTGAGGACTACTAATGCTATCTTCAGGACCATCACTGCGTTTCCGACTCGTCCCGCCTATATTCTCATTTCAAGAGAACAAATTGAAAGAAAGGGTGAGCTCAACTAGCCCAAGAAGAAATATTATGACTAAGATAATGCGAGAATAAATTATCAATAGTCTTCAACAATGTTAAACCGATAAAATACAATAGACAACCGGTTTAATGCAATGAAAATTCAATCCATTAAAAGAGTCAAGTAGAAAATAAAATCTACTATCTTTTATGATTTAAAAGGTTTTTCATTCTTGTTATAATTGAGACTCGACTTTAATAAATAATCCACATCATCGAATCACCCCGCACTACGGCCAAGGATATTCTTTAAGATTATCGACCACAATTATTCCCGCATCACGCCGAGAATAGTTGTGTATTCATTAATGGTCATGATCATGCCAACAATCGTCCATCAATGCACTACTACTAATCGAGGATTTTTACCACATCATTTGTAACATTACTACCATGATTACAATCGAATAATCCTCGGTCATAATCATACCAAGTCCATCCATGCTCTCTACACGTATGAGATGACTTTAAAAAAATATAAACATGAGGATGATGACAATGATATAAGAATTCAATAAAACAAGTTCAAGAATTATTTTATCCGAGATTTATTAACGTCCAAATTGTCAACACGATCTTCGCTTTAGTAGAGTAAAATTCAAGAATGATCGGAAAAATATTTCCATGAAAAGATCTTTGGATGAAACGCAAATATCAAGGATATTCTACTAATTTCATGGAGTATAGAAGTCATAGTTTTAACCAACCGGGTATAATAAAGAATGGAATAACAAAAGAAATCACCATGCATGAAGTAGTATGCACACAAGCCGATCATGTTTGATGATAAAGCATATACTTTGTAACAATCTTATTCATTTATTAATAAAAGTATTAATTTATTAAAGGCTTTTAATTATCTACATGATCTTTGTTTTATAATATGTGATAAACCCATAGTTTTAAGCAATGCTTTTAGAATAATGATGATGATCATTCTAATGAGATCTAAATTCTTAGAAAGCTTAAAACTAAAATAGTTCCCAATCGTTGGATTACTAAATTGGGGATTAGTGAATCCGGATAGATTGGTACATCGTTTGCTTGCTCGTTGGATGAGGATGATTGATCTCATGTGATCATTTGTGTGGAACACTAAAGCAAGTATGTAGGTGCTTATTAGAGAATAAGTTCTTTGAGCGTGGCTCGCTAAGGAATACCTAATGGAGTTTTATTTTGCTGTCGATAGGAATTCTGTAGTGATAGTAGTCTGAAGTGATCCTTGGACTTGAGATCATCATAGTATCTTGTGTATGATGAGTTATACTTTGACTTATTCCTTAAGACCCTTAGGGTATATCAAAGGGTATGCTTGGGTATAATAAGTTATACATGGAGATAATGTATGATCGATAAAGAATCTACCACTTCTAATAAAAAGAGAAATGTCTATGTGATTCGATAAATGACAACCCGATGAGTCCTTGGCGGCGAGAATGAAATTAGAAAGGAGTTTCTAATTTGCATTATTTGGAGTTGTGCATTTAAGGATCGAAATACATATAATTAAATAAAATAAGACTTGTGGTAATTCCATGTCTTATATTTAATTGGGACATTGTATGGTGGAAGGATTGAATTATCTGCGGTAACTATTTACTCGAAAGGTTCTTTTATGATTAATGTTGAAATCTATATTATACGGAAAGTCGTTGATCATTAGGGAGGCTTATCCTATTGTAGAATAAATATTATTTATTTAAATAAATTAATTATTTAATTTATTTATTTAAATAAGATTAAATTATTCTAATTGATTTATTCACAATAGGTTTAATATGGAGAACCTAAAGGGTCACACCATAAAAGGAAGAATAATTATTTAAGAAGTTAATGGCATAATCGTAATAATATATTAAGTATATTTAATTTAATCTATGGTGATAGAATAAATTAAATAGCTTAATATTATTATTTAATATTTAGAAATATTAAATATAAATTAATAAGAGAGAGTCTTATTAATATTATTACAATTATTATTATTTTAATTTCTAAAGAGTTTAGGAATTAATTTAATATAAGTACTCTCATTTATTTCTAATAAGATTAGGAGGTTAAATTAATTAAAGAGTTTAATTAATTATCCCTAATAAGATTAGGGAGCCTAATTAATTAAAAGAATTTAATTAATTAAATAAAACCAATTCCTTAATTGTTAAGATGGGTTGCCCACATACATAAATAAGAGGAGTCTTATTATGGGTGGGTATGGGTTGTTGACTTTTCAACAACATACGTAATAATTCAATTGTTGGGAGAGTACACCCTTTCTACATAGAGATAGAAAACTAGGGTTTGAGCCAAATACCCATCTTCTTGAATTTTATTCTTCCTTGGTGGATCACCTACAGAGGCCAAACATTTGGGTGGCTAACGTTGATCGAAAGGAAGGAACCAGGCCGGTGGATTCAAGATTGAGCGAAAGGATTTGGAGGTGAACTTGTACACGAGGAAGCTCGATCTTGAGGTATGATTTATTCTTTATCTTTTCGTTTAATTAATAATTGTGCATAAAGGATGATCGGGTATATGGTTTGTAAATTTTTAAACTACGATTTTTACACGTTTTTAGCTTAATTTTTTGCAATTTGATTGCGTTATGAATATTACAAAACCTAACGGTGGCATCGAGCCAAACCTTTATCACGAATTATTAATTGTTTTAATTTGATATGTATATTGATATGTGTTTAGAACAATTTAATTGGGCATAATTTTATTATATAAAATTTATTAAAAAAAAAAAAAAAAAAAAAAAAAACATTTTTTTTTTAAAGCGAGAATATTTTTTTTTTAAATTTTTGTTTGTTTTTTTTTAAAGGAAGCAACAAAGAGCAGTTAAAGGGTTGGCACATTTTTTATATCATCATAAAAAAAAAAAAAAAGCAATTTGAGCACGGAAAGCGAGGATATTTGACCAATATATATAATAAATCAAAAACAAATCACGAATAAAATAAATTATTATAAAAAGGCTTAAATGAATTTTAATTGAGGTTTTTTTTTTGCTTACAGATTTAAAGAAATCAAGAAGTAATATAATGATTATATAATGATTATATAATGATATATAATCATTATATATATATATATTATATATATATATAAAATAATAAAATATACATTTTATGTATATATATATAATGGTTGGTATATATATATATATATATATATATATATATATATATATATATTTATATATATATATATATATATATATATATACGGTTAATAATTTTATAATTAAAATAAAATTTATTTTAATTTTAAAATAAAGGTTTATTTTAATCTTTAAAATAAAAGGTTTATTTTAATTTTAAAATTAAAATTTCATGCTAACTAATTAGAGTTGGAATTGGATTCCATGATAACTAATTGGAGTTGAAATTGGATTCCATCTTTCCTTAAATAAAGGAGTTTATTTAGATATGAAATAAGATTTCATATTATTCAAAATAAAAGTGTTTATTTGTGAATAGGAAAGAGAATCAGTGTTTCCATAAATAAAGGAGTTTATTTAGATATGAAATAGATTTCATATTATTCAAAATAAAAGAGTTTATTTGTGAATAGGAAAGAAAAATAGTGTTTCCTTAAATAAAGGAGTTTATTTAAATATGAAATAAGATTTCATATTATTCAAAATAAAGGAGTTTATTTGTGAATAAAAAAGAAATCAAGTGTTTCCTTTAATAAAGATTTTTTTTTTACATGGAATTGGATTCCATAATTAATTAAAATAAAGAGTTTATTTTAATTAAAGAGTTTATTTTTTTTTTTTTTTACATGGAATTGGATTCCATAATTAATTAAAATAAAAGGAGTTTATTTTGATTAAAGATTTTGATTAAAATAAAATAGTTTATTTTATTCAAAATTGGATAAATTAAAATAAAATAGTTTTATTTTGATTTAAATTTGGATTAAAATAAAGGAGTTTATTTTGATTCAAAATAGATTTTATACTAACTAAATTTGCCCATTAAATGATATCAATATATATATTAAATGTTTATTATTCATGAGATGAATGTTATTTATTGATGCGTATGGTGATGTGTATGATAATAAATGGGATTGATTATGGACTATTGACGATATGATTGGATTTTATTTTAGTTGGATGCATGAATGTATGGGTTTTTATTAAATGAATTGCTGCGTACCTCGTCTTCTCTAATTTTTCTTAATGTAAATTCTATCTCTCTCTCTATGTACTTCCCTTATTTGGCGATCGAGGTTTCTATTTATTTTAAATAGTTTTGTAATAGGAATAGTTAGAATTAATTTTGAAAAATTGGAGATCGAGGAGGACAAGGCGCTTGAAGACCCATTTGTAATGGAGCAGGGTTTAAATGTAATAGTTATATTTAAATATTATTTCTTGCACCCCTAGGGTTTGACCTTTTGGTTCACTTGGTGGCTCTAGTGAACAAACTAGAATAAAAGTCCATAATCAATCAAGGGTAGAATATAGTATTCTATATGTGCATGCTTATACTATATATATATATATATATATTATGCAAACATGCTTGCATGTTCATTAATATATGGCGTATTTATATATATATATATATGCATGCGCTAACAAGATGAGACAAATTAATAACAAACCCCTCAATTTTTTATATTAAGTCTAAGCGTTCAAAGATATTTGGAATATCGAGCATTAAGCCTTCTAGCATGATAAAATTAATAGAGTATTAAATATTTAATATGAGTTTGTTGTGTCACCACAAGGCAAGTATTAAGTATTTAAGATGTTAATTTATCACATTTGATGCTTATAAAGAAAATTGAACAATATTGTTTTGTTGTGTCACCACAAGGATGATATTTTTCTTTTTGAATATATGGAGTGCTAGGTTGGACTTAACTTGGATAATTTTGATTCGGATGTGCCACCACTTGATCAAAATAATCTAAGAGGCAAAAGAAAGGAGTTGCATAGTTGATGTAATTGACAAAAGTTGTCTACCTATTTATTTATATATAGTTTGTTGTGTCACTTACAAGGCTATATATACATTTGAAATGGGATCCTTATTCTCACTAGCAAATCTTTAATTAGATTTTTTAGAACTATATAAGTGAGGTAATATAGTTTGAAGAAAATAGTGGGAGATACCAATTTAAAACAAGACCTAATTTATTTTGGTAATTAATAAAAGAATGTATGTTAAAATGTTGTTAATTACAAATTCATTTCTGAAATTTTACAATGTCTAAAATTACTATCAACTGCGAAGCATATTAGATGCTAAATTAATCGGGCCAAGAATTAAGCGGATTGGTTAAGGAATTTGAGAATAGTTCTCATTTGAAAAGTTATCTTATGTCATATCGCCTATCCTGCAATAGTTGCAGAACAATGCCTCTGAGGAAGAGATTGCTACTTTTAGAAAGTGGCAAGATGATGCCTGATTGGCTCGATGCATCATGCTTCGCATCCATGAGTGCTTGAGCTTGACGTCGACGTGAAACTATGGATGCTCTACTATATTCTGCACATCAAGTAGTTGATGGTGAGGAAAATGGGGTGATAGATATCGGATATCTAAGGAGCTCTTAGATCTAGAATGACCGATGGCACTATAAATGCAGATAAAAAGTTCTTAACATAATCAATTTGATTGATCGATTAGGACAATTTGGTTTTGTCATGGATGGATGGAGTTGAGCGAGATTTGATCTTGCACTCACTCCGGACTCCTTTCACAATTGTTGTGAATTTTTCATATGAACAAGCTAGATATCGACCTCATTGATTTGCTTAACATGTTGAAAAATGTTGAGAGTCACTTTCAACCAAGAAAGATCAAGTCTTCTTGGTAGGGGCCAAAGGATCTTACGAAAAGAAGAGCGATTCAAAAAGAAGGTAAATAAAAGGCAAAACAAAGGATAATAAGAACAAAAAAGCGTCACGGATAGCAAAAAGTTTGCTTCCACTACAATAAGCTGGACCTTTGGAAAAAGCTGCGAAGCATCTTGCGAGAGGCTAACCAAAGAAGCTTAGTGAAGTTTCGATTTACAATCTGATTTTTGTTCATGATTGAAATAAATTTTTTTTTAAGTCGAGGTTTACTTGGGTATTGGATCTGAGCTTTGGTTATCATAAATATAGATTTATGAAAGGACCAAGCAAGAAGTAGAAAGCTAAACAAATATAAGTAATCTATGTGTGGAAATGAAGCAAAGGGTTTTTGCATTAGCCATAGAAACTTATAGTTTAGCAATGCCTACGGGAAAATCTATTAAGTCGATAAGTTGTTATTGTATTCCGGTTCTTGTTAAAAAATATTATTTCCATTTTATTGTTGGATGATGAAATCTTTGGTATTATAATTAAGAACAATTGTTGTTCTATTATAATAATAATAATGTTTTGTATAAATTTGGAATATTACTTAATGGATTTTGTATACTTGACTTACGTGAAAATATATTTTACAAATTGAACAAACTAGTATAAGAAAAGGAGATGATCATTCAAAGAGTTGAATGTGTGTATTTCTTTGAAATACAAGTGTGAATTATTTGAAAGGTTCAAAAGAATTCAAAAAAAGTGAAACAAATTGGCAAAGTATTAAGATTCTTTGATTAGATCGAGGAATAAATACTTGTGCTGATAAGTTTCTAGATCATCTCAAATGGTTTTCTCATAATGGACACATCGATATGTGATAATTGATTGATGTATCGAAAGGAAAAATCGTACCTTGTTGGACATAGTGCGGTCCATAATGATTTTTCTTGACATTCGGTATCCTTACAGGATAATGTCTAGAAATGGCTGCATATCTCGAAAAGGTAACCTCAAAATCCGCCCCCAAGACTCCATAAAAGTTATGGACGGGGAGGATTCTAATCTTAAGTATGTTAAGATAAGGGGTTGTCGACTTATGTGAAAAGGTTTCAAAAGGATAAGCTTGGGACAAGATTTGACAAGTGTCGATTTGTGGGACATCCTAAAGTAAGTTTAGGGTATATGTTCTATAATCTACTTAGCAAAAGGTGTTTGTTCTGCGAAACACGCTGCCTTAAAAGATAAATGTGTTTATCATTGAAGGGGCTAGTGGGAGGATAATAGATCTTGAAAAGTTCAAGAACCACAAAACACTTATAAGTCGAATAAGAGGAACTATAGATAGACCTATTGTACCTACCATAGAATCGATAAATAAAAATCGGAATAGTACCAAGAAGATACCTAGGAGGTATGGATTCATCATGGATGATGATGATGAGGTACACATCATAGAAGATGATGATCGAGTTACATTCGATGAGTAAGACTTCTAGTGTGTAAAAAGGGTCGATTAGGGGCGTCGTGACATTGAATGACATTCCTAATATTATATGTTGATATACTACGGATGAGGAATGACATACCAATGCTACAATCGAGTAAAGATAAAGTTGTCTAAACATTCCTCCATGAATGATTTGGAAGAGTATCTTAATTGGGGATATAAATCTATATAGATAGATTTAAGAGGATGCTCGACTTAACTTAAGAAGCGTATATTCATTTGATGCTAAAAGTCGTTTAGCATGGCAAACTCAAGAGATGTCTCATGTCGATGAGCTATGGAGTGTATCTCTCTTAATAGTCCCCACAGACTCACGAAAAGAGAGGTCGCATGAGTGACTATCATGTATGCTGATGAAATATACGAGACACGATGTTGATCGGTCGTATTTTGGAGAAGTTCAGCTGTAAAGGCGGTGAAAAACATCTTAAAGTTCTTAGCAGGCACTAAGGATGTGAGCATATTCATGGTGGGTGCGAATTAAAACTAGAGGGCTTATGAGACTCAAGTTTTTCGAGAGACAGACCAAGATGATGAAAAATCCACTTTAAGGTAAAGTGTTATCTTGAGCGAGTGGTGCGATGAATTGGAAAGGTTCAAAGCAATGAAAAGAGTTGTTGGTTTAGTGATAAAGACAAAGTATATAGCTATAAATGAAGGCTGCAAGTTGATTGTTTGGATTAAAAGTTCATTCTGAGAACTAGGAATAGTTCTAAGTCTCATCTTGGATCTAAACATGTGTTGTGGCACTTTCATTTGATTATTAGAATCATTGAAGATGAGAAATCACTATAGAGATAGTGGACTCTCAAGAACAACATTACATATCCATTAACTAAAGCTTATCAATGGCGGGATAATCGTCTTAGAGAAGAAGAAGAGTATGAGATACCATGACGATTGGCTTTAGTGCAAGTGGGAGATTGAAAGTAGTGCACACACAACCCGATCATGTTTGATGATAAAGCATATACTTTGTAACAATCTTATTCATTTATTAATAAAAAGTATTAATTTATTAAAGGCTTTTAATTATCTACATGATCTTTGTTTTATAATATGTGATAAACCCGTAGTTTTAAGCAATGCTTTTAGAATAATGATGATGATCATTCTAATGAGATCTAAATTCTTAGAAAGCTTAAAACTAAAATAGTTCCCAATCGTTGGATTACTAAATTGGGGATTAGTGAATCCAGGATAGATTGAGTACATCGTTACTTGCTCATTGGATGAGGATGATTGATCTCATGATCATTTTTGTGGAACACTAAAGCAAGTATGTAGGTGCTTATTAGAGAATAAGTTCCTTTGAGCATTGGCTCGCTAAGGAATACCTAATGGAGTTTTATTTGCTGTCGATAGGAATTCTGTAGTGATAGTAGTCAAGTGATCCTTGGACTTGAGATCATCATAGTATCTTGTGTATGATGAGTTATACTTTGACTTATTCCTTAAGACCCTTAGGGTATATCAAAGGGTATGCTTGGGTATAATAAGTTATACATGGAGATAATGTATGATCGATAAAGAATCTACCACTTCTAATAAAGAAGAGAAATGTCTATGTGATTCGATAAATGACAACCCGGTAGTCCTTGGCGAAGCGAGAATGAAATTAGAAAGGAGTTTCTAATTTGCATTATTTGGAGTTGTGCATTTAAGGATCGAAATACATATAATTAAATAAAATAAGACTTGTGGTAATTCCATGTCTTATATTTAATTGGGACATTGTATGGTGGAAGGATTGAATTATGCGGTAACTATTTACTCAAAGGTTCTTTTATGATTAATGTTGAAATCTATATTATACGGAAAGTCGTTGATCATTTGGGGAGGCTTATCCTATTGTAGAATAAATATTATTTATTTAAATAAATTAATTATTTAATTTATTTATTTAAATAAGATTAGAATTATTCTAATTGATTTATTCACAATAGGTTTAATATGGAGAACCTAAAGGGTCACACCATAAAAGGAAGAATAATTATTTAAGAAGTTAATGGCATAATCGTAATAATATATTAAGTATATTTAATTTAATCTATGGTGATAGAATAAATTAAATAGCTTAATATTATTATTTAATATTTTAGAAATATTAAATATAAATTAATAAGAGAGTCTTATTAATATTATTACAATTATTATTATTTTAATTTCTAAAAGAGTTTAGGAATTAATTTAATATAAGTACTCTCATTTATTCTAATAAGATTAGGAGGAAAATTAATTAAAAGAGTTTAATTAATTATCCCTAATAAGATTAGGGAGCCTAATTAATTAAAAGAATTTAATTAATTAAATAAAACCCAATTCCTTAATTGTTAAGATGGGTTGCCCACATCTATAAATAAGAGAGTCTTATTATGGGTGGGTATGGGTTGTTGATTTTTTCAACATACGTAATAATTTCAATTGTTTGGAGAGTACACCTTTTCTATAGAGATAGAAAACTAGGGTTTGAGCCAAATACCCATCTTCTTGAATTTTATTCTTCCTTGGTGGATCACCTCTAGAGGCCAAACATTTGGGTGGCTAACGTTGATCGAAGGAAGGAACCAAACCCGGTGGATTCAAGATTGAGCGAAAGGATTTGGAGGTGAACTTGTACTGAGGAAGCTCGATCTTGAGGGTATGATTTTATTCTTTATCTTTTCGTTTAATTAATAATTGTGCATAAAGGATGATCAGGGTATATGGTTTGTAAATTTTTAAACTACGATTTTTACGCTTGATTGCGTTATGAATTTTTTATGCAATTTGATTGCGTTATGAATATTACAAACCTAACCAATAATTGAGTAGTTTATGCGAATATTTCCGCTAACCCAAGAATATTCCCAGACCAATCGAATATAATATAACCACTTGCATACTTTGCAAAATTTATAAATATTACCCACAACTATAACATTATATCAAATTATTCCATAATATTCAAAAATAATATTTATAGAAAATTCATCTTTATTTATAAAAGCTGGGGTCTTACAATTGTCGCATCTATTTTGTTAAGAGGTCAGCGAATTCTGTTGCACATCTCTTAGCTCGTGCTTCGAATTCTATGTCTGATGTCCAGGAATGGGGCTCTATTTCCCCTCCTTTTATTTGTAATGCTCTAAACTTTGATCTCCAGTTATAAAATTCAATTTCTACTAAAAAAATAAATAAAATACTCCCGTCCTAAAAATAATTTTAGATGCATTTATAAAATAAAATGAGGATTTCTAAAAATAAATTTATAATATATTAACTATGTGGTGGTAGTAAATAAATAATTACAATTTTAAAAAGAGTAATGCTACAGACACAAACTATTTTACAAACTGTTGATGTGGCATACTCCACCTCAACATATTGATCAACAAATTGTTTAAATATAGTTGTTGGCCCCACACAATATGTTGAGGTGGAGTATGCCACATCAACCGTTTGTAAACTGTTTGTAGAATAATTTGTGTATTATTCTTTTAAAAAATCATGTCTCATGCGGTTTACACTTGCGCTCTGTTTCTGAGTTTTGAACAGAAAAGAAAAGAATAGAAAACTTAAATTAGAACAGAAAAGAAAAGAATAGAAAACTTAAAGTTAAAGTTTTCCTTTGTGTTGTTTCTGAGTTTTTAATGAAAAAGGATAGAAAATTTAAAATTGAGGACATGAGTTGTAATTTAAAATTTATTATATTAAAAGTTGAGGATAATATGGGAATTATAAAATATTACTTATTCTATTTTTTTTTAAATCCAAATCATGCCAATTTTGGACGGAAAACTTTAGCGAGAAAAAGTGGTAAGATTTTTTATCCATTTCTTTTCTTTTCCGTTAATTAAAAAACTCAGAAACATAAGAATTGGAAATAAAACGTAAATTTTTCGTCTATTTTTTTTTTCTGTCCATTTTAAAACTTAGAAACAGAGCGTTCGGGGTAAAGGCAAAAAAAATCACAATCCGAAAATTGTAGTAGACCCGATCTATATCCATTTAATGCCAAATAATTTAGAAATGAATCAAAATATTTGCAGGCAGGCGGTGGGTGGGTGAGTGGGTGGGTGGTGATAAACCTAAAGGAACTAGAAATTGCCAATTGGGAAAAGAAGAGCAAACAAAGTGGGACATACACATAGGATCCCTTTGGCCTTTTAAAAATGCTGCTATTAGGCGGCATTAGAGAAGGACAACACACGAGATCAATTCAATCTGTCTGTCTGTCAGTTTCTTCTGACCCATGTTTTTATTTTTTATCACTCACTCGTGAACTTGTCAAAAGAGGCATGAGGTTAAATATTTTATTCTATTTTTCGTATGATGATTCCTTCCTTTAAATAAATCTCTATTGCAGGAAGAGTCTTATGTTTTTCGACTAGTAACATAAAATCAAGTTTCTGTGCATCTGCGTTTGTTTCGGTAAGCTTACATACATACATACATACATACATACATACATACTGCTGCTGCTATAGTGCTCTATGCTATTGTTTGTTAATTTCCTTTTTCTGAGGGTGAAGCACTCATCATTCCACTCATAGAAAAGAAAAGAAATTGATATATCCCCCATTCTTTTGTCATAGAATTACCAGTTTCTGAGAGGAATGACATATAGAAGAACGCCTAATAAATTATTCATTTTGGACATTCCAAAAACTTTTCCAATTATTTTCTTTTAAATTTTTCATAAAATCAACAATTAATTTCTGTGCAGGTTAGGTTATATATTTCTAAAATACTTAAAATGGAACGCCGAATTCGACTTCTGAATAAAAGATCACATGAAAAGGGAATAACTGAGAGAAAGGCCGATGCCACAAATTCTTCAGTAGAATCTCTACGACAAAAGGTACGTACGTATGTCCATAAAATCAAAAAGAGCTAAACATACATGAATGAGTTTTCTTCTTACTTTTACTTTCCGTCTTTAGCCATCAGCCATGTTTGTCATCCGTAGCATAGAGCTTTTTCTAATGTCTTTAGCATGATAACATTCTCCTCTCCTCCCTCAACTAATACTGATGATATACACATAGTGGTCACATTTTAAGTGGAAACTAACCACCCTGGATTTAACTGATTAGTTTCTTGGACACTGGCCAGTGTCGCCTTCTTTTTTTCTTAGCTACATTAATTGGTCTTACCTATCTATGAATTTTACTTCTGTGGCCAGGAAAACTGTAACAAGGTTAACTATATTCAGATACCTCTAGATTCATATACATATCTTAGTAGCTTGGAGGATCAAGTTGATACATTGGAAGGTCAAATTAGTATGTTGCAGGATCGAGTGAATGATTTGACAGATGATCTATACGCAGCTGATCTAGAGATTACTGCTAAGGACACTTCAGTGAAACAACATGAAAAAGTTGCTGGAGAAGCTGTTTCAGGTACCAATATTTTATTATTGCTTCTGCTTCAAAGGAAGAGAACCACTTGGTTTTTGCTGTTGCTATAATCAACGCGTGCGTTTCTTTTATGCCCTTATGAGAGAAAAGAAATGAATCCTGTGAGCAAACCCGGACTACGGAAGAAACACATTATCTTGCATCCTTGCCTTTCAATGAGTGTTGTTGGGTTCTTCCTTTCGACCCATTTAATTGTCCTCCAATTTTTTGTTTCCCCTTTAAATTAACTCAACCCTTTTGTGTTTTTAGGATTAGAAAAGGCTAATGCCGAAGCTCTGGCGTTGAAGCATCAACTTGAATCAGTCACGGTCTTCAAAGTTACTGCTGAAGGTCGAGCATCGCATCTAGATGCTGCTCTCAAAGAATGCATGAGGCAGATTAGAACTGTGAAGGAAGAAAATGATCAGAAGCTACAAGAATTAATTCTAAATAAAACCGAGCAATGGGAGAAAATCAAGGTCGGTCTTGAAGCTCAGATAGTTGACGTGAGTCAAAGGCTTCTCCAGTCAGATGCTGAAAGTGCTGCACTTTCAAGGTCATTGCAAGAACAGTCTAGTATGCTAATTGGGATCAATGAACAAAAATCCCAAGCTGAGGTTGACAATGAACTTCTGAAAGGAAATATAAAATCCTATGAAAATCAAATAAATTCCCTTAAGTACCTACATGTAGTTACCAAGGAACTTGAAATCCGAAAGGAAGAGAAGAACATGGGTAAAAGGTCTGCTGAAGCTGCAAACAAGCAACATTTGGAGGATGTCAAAAAAATGGCAAAACTTGAAGCAGAGTGCCAAAGGCTACGCAATCTTGTGCGCAAAAAGTTGCCTGGCCCTGCTACAACACTGGCACAAATGAAAAAGGAAATTGGAAATATGGGCCATGATTCTGTAGAACCTCAACCACGAAAGCCTCCTCTTCCAGGTAAGAATTCTAAATCACTGTTGCTGATGGAAAAAGAAATAACGATGCTGAAAGAAGCTTTGGTCACAAAGAATAGCGAACTACAAAGTTCAAGGGACATATGTGCTAAGATGGTCGGGAGGTTCAAAAATTTGGAAGCACAGATAGGGATTCTAAACCAAAAGATAAGCTCATGGCGATCGTCTTTTGAGATCCCTGCTGAAGGTTGTGTAATTCAAAATACAAGCAGTTCATGTAATGCTGCCTCTATGTCTGAAGATGGAAGTTCTGCCAATTTACAGGCAACTGTGCCATTCTCTGATCACACAATGCATAAGAGCACTAGCAAGTGGAGCAAGCCTGTCAATGCCAATTCATTGGAAATTATGGATGATTTTCTAGAGATGGAGAGACTGGCATGTTCAGCAAATAAAGGAGATAAGGTTTTCTCTACCTCAAGAACTGAAACAGCATATGGCAATGCTACTGTTGAAACTAAAAAGGGGAAGAATCTTTCTCAGTCTACACTGCAGTCCAATATGAATCCACCAGCAAATAAAGAATCCTCTGATGCGGAAAAGTCAGCAAAAGGGCTTGATTCTGACATGGTTCAACAGCTGTTGTTGAATCTCTTATCCAAAATTCCTGTGATACTGGAATCTCAGACTAAGGACACTGACATGAGGAAGGCGATGGATGATACTGTACATGCCATGCAGGAAATAGGAAACTATCTGCCTTGGCACTCATCGTCTTTCTCTGCAAAGGAATCTCACCCGGATGATGAGTTCTCACACAATATAGAAACTAGTTCACAGAATATTACAAAGATGACAAAAAGGGATTTCTTGTCGATTCAAGTCAATAAACCTGATACTGATGAAGTGAGTATTACTGACCAGGATTTGGTAGCTGCTGTCTCTCGTATTCACCAATTTGTATTATCTGTAGACAGAAAAGTTATGCAAGCTCATGCAAAGGGATTGGATATTGAACCAAAGGACTTAACTGCCTCTGTGGATAGTTTTCTGCTCAACAAAATTATACTAGTTGACTTTTTTCTCGACCTTTCTCATGTATTGGTTCAAGCCAGTGAACTGAAATTCAGGGAGATGATTAAGTTTCAGTTACACGAAAAAGAGCAGCTTCTAGTGGATCTCCAATCTCAGTTGGAAGCATCTCAAAAGGTAAGTACGTAGCTTGATAAGTCTCAGATCAAATATAATTGCAGTCTCATAAGACGTGAATTGTGAATGCAGGATTTAGAAGTGAAAACGGAGAATTTGGATAATATGCTTCAAGAAGAAAAGCGCAATCATCAGGATTCTCTGATCAGATACATGAATCTAAAAGAGAAATTGCAGAGGTAATTAGCATTGAACTTATGTACAAGTACATGATTCTCTGACATATTTAATAACTTTTACCATGAGAAATGAATGCAATCTTATCAGTTATCCATATATGCTTCTAATTTGTATATTCTGATACTTCCATGTGTTGTCTAGTTTCTTTTAATTCCCAAGCATGTGTTAATGAAGCGAAGTTATGGAAGCAAACATCGGTTGTGACGACACCTGAGCAAAAAGAATGATGTCATCTTTTTCTTTTCTTTCTTTTTTTTGGTTTGGCTATGAACATATGGACATGAATGCTCATGCAATTCATGAGTTTTGGGGCTGTTCTGTAAACGAGTCTTCATTGAAGTTGAACTCCATGCACTAATTAAGAAAAATGTTAACTGTGAACTTGAAACAATCTTTCAAATTTTCAGTTAGCTCGTATACGCTTCACTTAACTTCCACATCTTCATTTGGTTTAATTAGGAACAAGAATTGCTCAATGTGTTCATCTTCACATTCCTCAGACCGTAGCAACAAGTCGAAGGTAAAAAACTTAATTACTTATCATCGGCCTTTTTTTTTTGGTACCATTAAAAAACTAATTGTAATATATTCTCTAGCTATGTATTAATTCTTCCTTCACAATGGTGTCATCGATTTGATCTTCTGTTATTGAAGGAGCGAGAGACAGCAGCAAAGCTTGCCGTGCTACGGGGGTTGTAGCAGCGATGAAGAGAAGCAGAAAGTATAATATATATATGGCTCTAAGGAACGTCTAATTAGACCTGACTTTCTGATATATATATATATACTCGTCCCACTTGAAAGAGTTTTCCGATGTGATCATCACAAATCATTTCGGGATACTGGAAAGCCACCAAAATCTGCAGGTGTGATGTAGGACTACTGACTTTGGAGTTGGAAGAAAGTTAGATAGGAAACGGGAAAGGAGAAATGCTTCAAGGAAACGACCATAATTTCCGAAGAGCTGAGTTTGATCGATTTCAGGAGGGTCTTCGGATTCGGCTTCAGCAGAGTTCTTCTGGTTCGGAAATGGCGTCATGGTTATTAGGACTTTCTTGTCATATTAATTAGTTAGCTATTAGGAGTTTATTTTCATAGGTATAGGAATTCTTTAGCTATAAAATCCGGCTTCCTTGTGGGGTGGGGTGAAGGATAATCATCAATAATTATTATCTTTTATAATTAAAATTGTATAATTTTCCAGGTGGATTCCAGTTGATATTTTAGAGCTTACCTTTTCCGTTCTGCATCAAGTTGCCAATTACTTGAAACATTGAGAAGACAAATATAAAATATAAAAAGTCCCCCTATTAATTCATCGGTTACAAATTAACATAGTAGGGAAGTGTGACCACCCTCCAAAGTTTGGAGCTTAAGATCGAGATATATCAATTAATTAGTGACTTGTGAGTTTACTCGCACTCAGATGGAAAAGTACCAAACATCTGTCATGCAAAATCTTATATAGTACGTACGTACCTCATCTGGTCCGTCCGTCCGTGGGGTGATCATGAGGCAAATCAGATCTACTATATATATATCATCCGCCATCAGGGGCAATTAACTTGGTGATCTTATTTTCTTTATCTGCTAGGCTAGCTTTAAAGATGTACAAAATTAAATACGTACACTTGTTCGTGTAGCACAATGGTAATTAAACTAGCTACTTTATGGTTTAATTAATTATTGAAAGAAGGAGAAAAATTAAGGAAAATGTCAGCAGAAACTACGTAGTAGAACAAATGAGTACTTAGGTATTATTTCAACACATCCCTTGCTCACATACAATCAAGGATTGTACTGCCTGATGTATATATATACGGCCGTCTCTCTAGCGATCGTTATAAATGGGTTCGCTTTTTAGTTTCTTACGACGATTATAGAGAGGCTGATCTCTATATATGTATACTAATAACGATCCGTCATATCTCCGGACGCTATGGATTAATAGGATTTATTCCAAACTTTGAACGACCCAAATAATTTATTAGGATGAGCGGAAAATTCAAAATCATTTGTATTTTGTTATATAGATATATAGAGGTCGGTTACATTTCATTTGGCATGCAATATATTCATTGTGTTCATATTTTAGGTGGTATATATATATATGTTCGTTTGTTAGAGCTTGTAGTTAGTTGTGCCATGTGTGGTGTGGGATATGATCGATCGATGTTGTTATGTGGAGAATTGAACCCAAATACAATTAAGCTTGAAGAAACAGAGAGATGGGGAGATGTATCAGACAGAGTCACTGAGAGACACAAGTGTCCTCTTTGAATTTACTTCAAATTAACTTGTGTCTGATCCCTACTACCATTCTAGCTAGGCCAACTCAATCTGCACTAGTGGTTCTCCTCTTCCTTCACCAAATTGTAGCAATTAATTAGTCTTAATTTTGAAGATTCGTTTAATAATAAAAATAAAATTGATAATTGATAATATTATGTGGTGGGTCAAAAGAGTAATTGTATATATCATGAATATTATGAACTTTCATATAACTTAATTAATCTTTAATTCGAATAAATCATATGATCTCAATAACTTTGATTAGACACGACTGACTTAGCTCTGATAAATTAATGAAAGAGAAGAAAAGGAAAATCCGATGCAGTGCCTATCTCTTAGACTTAAATATCTACTTAAAGTCCTAATCAGTCCTTGGGTTTAAATACATATTATTATATCTGTACCCACCTGACCTGATAATAACTTGACCACCAATTAGGAAATGAGCCCCACCTGCATGTGCAATTGCATCCAGGGTGAGGAGGCATGAGTGACCAACAAGTCAGTAAGTCGCCCCTCCTAATCAAAGTATTAAAACTGAGAATTTATTTTTAAGGGGAAAAAACACAATTAAAGAGACAAATCTACAGCTATACACCACTATGGGCTGTTTGTTTTTCGCTGAGTGCGTTTGTTTTTTGAAAAAATTATTTGAGAATGGTTAAATCGATCATTTATTTAGATGATTTGAATTGAATGGTTTAATTCTATTTTTTTGATTGAATGGGCTGAATGAGCGATTGAATTATTTTATTTATTTTTACAATATTAACTATAATATTAAGTAATATTAAATAAATTCACAACAATTTTTTGAATTTTTTTTAAAGGGGGTAAAATAATAAAAATTTGTTATTCAGATGTTTCAGACATGCCAATTGTCAAACAATTTTTTTCATTTAAATTCAGATTCAAATTCATTTTGTTTTTATCAAACACTCCTCGAGTAAATATAAGGATGTTGTATATAATACGGTTATATATAGAAAACGTATTCAATTGTTTTCCTCAACATTTTTCAAAATTTGGTGGTTTGTTGAGGGCATCTAATTAAGAGTTCTGATGTATTGCGAAAAATTTCAGTCGAATTCTGATTGTGACTTATATTAATATATGAAATTAGATAAAATTATAAAACTGTTCCACTGTATCAAATACTAGCAACAGTCCCACTATATTATACTAGCAAATAATATGACTTAAAGTTATTAGATCTAAAAATCTAGAACACTAACTTAACTCTAATCATCTCATTTAAAACCCACTAATGTGAGACCCCAGATTTTATGAATGAATATTTAAATTTTTTGAATTTTTTTTTTGAATATTATGGTGTGGATTTGATATAATGTTATAGTTGTGGGTAGTATTTATAATTTTTGCAAAGTATGCAAGTTGTTGTATTATATTCGATTGGTCGGGGAATATTCGTTTTAGCGGGGAATATTAAATAACTGACACAATCATTAGTGACCCCACATCGGAATTATTATTGGATTAAGAAAAGCGACAAAAATATTTTATTGAAAATAACGGCGGAAGTTTCACTGAATTATTATCTTGTTGAACTACTACGGTAGTAAAAGATCTGATGTCTGGCGTGGTTGCAGACAAGTAGTAGCGCGGTATTGATTATTGATGCTTATGTGAGAAGTCACTCAGTTTTGCTTATTATTTAGATTCCTATTTACCCATTTTTCAAAATAATCGGTAGAAAATTATTTAAAGGTTGCGGGGCCCACATGCGGGGCCCATATGTGTTGAAAAACTGATTTTAAAATTTGGGGTGAGAGGAAGTTACGTATAGAGGAGAAAATTATATATATATATATATATATATATATATATGTATATGTTGTGTGTGTGAGTGGGAAATGGTGGAAAAGAAGTGAGAATGATGTGTGTGGATGTGGATGTGTGTGATGTGGACATATTGGTGGAAAAGTAAGAAATGTGTATGTGTATATATATATATATATATATATATATATATATATATATATATTGAATGAGTGAGTGGATTTTGGTGGAGGGGAACACGTGGGGCCCACGGGTGTTGAAAATGAATTTGGAGAAAAGAAATCTAGCAAGTTGTTCGGGTGATGGAGTTATTTTTAAAGAGGTGATTGGTATTATATATATATATATATATGTTTATAATATGTGGGTTTATATATATATATGTATTATGTTTTGTCTTGCTTTAATATTATTGGTTGAAGGTTTGACAATTGCTTTGATGTTATTGGTTGGAGGTTTGAAATTTTGCATCTTGAGTATCAAAGTGTTCAATTGTGATTTGTATAATTATTGAGTCTGTGAGAAATCCTTACACAGTGCTTTTTGATTCTCCTATAAATAGAAGTTCATTCATTCATTATTTCTTTACAAATTAATCGAAAGCTACAGAGAGAAATTTTAGAGAATGAAGAAAAGTATTCCGCTTACTTTCCTCTTCATATATCCAATTTCTTTTACGGTAATGGATATTATATATTATCTTTCGTAAGGGATATTATTTGTTGACTTCGTAAGGGTATTATTTCTTTTGTATTCATGAAGAGAACTTACGTTATTCCATTATTTATTATTACATTGGAATAACTCTGATATCTGTGAGTTCTATATCTTGGTGAAATTCTTACATTATTCCATTCGTTATTATTACATTGGAATATCCATGCGAATAATATCCTGTCATAAATGCGTTTCTGGTGGGACTCGGTTAAAAATCTTTATTATTATTACATTGGAATATCGCATGCATGCGTTTTACCTTGGGATTGAATTAAAATCTTTATTCTTATTACGTTAGGATATCATGTTTGTGCGTTTCTGGGGACTGGTTCCGTCTTTATTATTCTGTTAGAACATCGCATCGGTGCTTGTAATTTAAATACGGACACTGGTTCCGTTATTTATTATTACATTGGAATAACGCATACATCACAATCTGCGTGTATGGTGATTTCTTTTGTTATTCCATTCTTTTATTATCTTTCGGTTGGTTAAAGTTTTGACTTATCTCCATGAAATTAGTGGAATATTCTTTATATTTCAAGGCTTCATCCAAAGATCTTTTTATGGAAATATTCTTTTAAGCATTCTTTAATTTCTTTCTACAAAAAAGTATCGTGCCGATAATTTGGACGTTATTAGTTCTGAATAAATTAATTTCGTGAACTTGTTTTATTGAATTCTTATATCATTGTCATCATCCCGTATTTTATATTATGTTGAAAGTCGTTTGTGACGCAGTAGTGCATAGATGGACTTGGTATGATTATAATGAGGATTATTCGGTATAATCATGGCCAAGTAATGTTACAAATGATGTGGAAAAAGTCCTCGTTGGGCGTAGTGCATTGATGGGCGATTTTAGTATGATTATGATTTATGGATTCTCTTTGACCCGAGGTGCAAAGATGAATTATTTTATGGCGTGATCGGGAATGAGTTGATGAAAAACACGATTATCTTTGGCGCGTGTAGGCGTGGATAATTCGTGGTCGTGATCTTAAGAATATCCTTGGCATGTAGTGCGTGGATGATTTAATGGCGTGGATTATTTATTAAAGTTGGTCTTAGCGATAAAAATGATGAAAAACCTTTTAAATCATAGAAGATAGTAGATTTTATTCTCTACTTGACTCTTCTTACAATGGATTAACATTCATTCTTTGTTAAATTTGATGTTTGTTATATTTTATCGGTTTTAACTTTGTTGAAGGCTAACGATAATTTATTCTGCATTATCTTAGTCGTAATATTTCTTCTTGGAAATTTAGTTGAGCTCACCCTTTTGCTTTCATTGTTCTCTTCGAGAAATGAGAACGTAGCAGGGACTAGTCGGGGAACAGAGTGATGGTCCTAGATGGTGCATTAGTAGTCCTCATTATTCTGCGAAATAGTGTGATAATAAATGTAATGAGGACTCCATTGAGTTTGTATATTGTCTAGATTACAATATTTGTATTAAAACTCACAGCTTATATTTTGTCGTATTTTACACGACAGTTGTATAATTAAGATTGTATTTGTATTTTGTACCATATATCTGGCGACCCAAGATGGGTAACGTATACCTGTTTTGGGGGCGTCACAACTAACCTAAGGTGCTGTTTGTTTACATCTGATTGCCTCTTAATGGACTGTCTCTTATTCGCTAAGAGGCATGATGTTGTTTGTTTATTTATTTTTTACCTCTGAATGCCTCTTAATCGGTAAGACAGAAAATAAAATCTTAATAATTAAGAGGTACCTCTTAATGAATTTTTTTTGATAATTTGTTTTTATATAAATATATTCAACAATATTATGCACTCATTTTTATTAAATTGAATATTTAAAATTATTAAATAAAATTTTACCCTTTAAAATGGTAAAATAGTGTCATTAAGAGACAACTTACTTTTTAGTTATCAAATAATTTTTTAGATTCAAACATCATAACTATTCAGATGATCTAATTTATTAAGACATCATAATCATTCAGATCTTAATTACCAAGTTTATCAAACACAACCTAACTCTAGTTACTTCATTTAAAAGTCACTAACCTAACTTTAGCTATTAATTTAATATAACACTTATATATTATTATTAATATTAATAATAATAATAATTAGTGTTATATTAAAATAATAAATAATAATTTCAATTTTAATAATAATAATAATAAAATAATTATTAAAAAAACCAATGAGGGGCATAACAAAGTGCTCGTAGTAGTAGTAGTAGTAGTAGTAGTAATATATTAGTGTTATATTAAATTAATGGTTAGAGTTAGGTTAATGTTTTTCAAATGAAGTGACTAGAGTTAGGTTAGTGAGTTTTCAATGAAGTGGTTAGAGTTAAGTTAGTGACTTTTAAATGAGGGGGCAATTTTTAGACTTTAGATCTATTAACTTTAACATTTAAATGAAGACTCTCTATTTTAAATTGAAACAGAGAGGATCCTGATCCCCAAACCCAAGCCTCACATCAACCCCAACCCCATGATATTGGATTTAACTCCCCTCCATTACACATTTTTTTTTCTAATTTTATCTAATACACAAATTATTTGATCTTAATAATTTTATTAGTTATGATAAAAAATATGTTAAAAAGTAGTTGATGGTATTAAGATTAATCTTACAATCATAAAAAATATGTTTACCATTAAAAGTTATAAAAAAAATTCATCCATTAAAATTTGAATAAAAATTCATATATTTATCAAACGGTGAAAAAGCATGGATGACTTTTATTTTTGAAACAAGGATATTATTCAACTGCCAAGGCTCGAACGCTGTTTTGGTTAAAATTGAAGAGAAAATATAATAAAGGAGATCCAAATCTCGAATACTGCCAAGGTCAAGGTCGGAACTATCCTCTTAATTTGCTGGGACAGAGAAAGGCACACCACTCAACCAACTGATTGGTGGTCATTTATGGTAAGTTTCTACAAATAAAATGGTAATCTTCTTTTGATACAGACGGAAGGATCATTCATGGAATTTCTGGATCATCGATCCGTATATATCTCATGGACTTCAAATATGGAAGACACTGCATGCATATTTTCAAGGGTGCAAATGCACACCACTGATGAAAATACCAGGGTTAAATCGGTTTTGGCTAAATCGATCCCTTAATTAATATATTATCTCCGGTCCCCGGCGCGGCCCATACAACAACCGATATGATGGATGTTTGTTTCATTAATATCGGATGATGGACATGACAGAGAGAAAATCTACTTCTTCACAAGGAATGGTAAGACCCATATCATGATTAAAACCGAATTCTTCTTCAGCTCTCTCAAGTAAGCTTTTAAACTTGGGGTGACCAAGCCATGATATCGGAACAATATACCTGCTTCTATTCTCTCCCACGTAAACTGCAAAATGGCCTTTTGGCACGTCATGAGGAAGACCACTGCCAAAGCTAGAACATCTTTTGATCATCTGTTTCAGTGCTGCTGTTTGAATTTGTTTGTTTGATGATTTCCTCAGGGCCATTATATATATATATATATATATATATATATATATATATATATATATATATATATTATAATTGTGAAGAGGTTAACTTATGGTAGTGTATCAAAGAGAGAAGAGATCCAGAGATGGTATGTATGAAAGGTACGTGGTGAAGAAGGATTGAAAGGGGAGTATATAAAGAGGACTTATAAGACTAGGAGGGGAGAAAACAAAGTCATGTGGGAAGGGACAAGTAGCTACAGTGGCCGAGCCAGAGGATTTCAACAGGAGGGTTCGGATTATGCATGTAATTTTTTTCATTTGCGCCTCTTAGTTCGTTGATTTTTTTTTTTCTATATTCCTAAATCACAAATAATTCAACATTCAACAAAATCATAATCCTAAATCACAAGTAATTCAACATTTCAATTAGTTACTCAAATTCAATTGAAACAAAAAAAATCAATTACAAATTGAAACACATTGTTGACTGTTGAGCCCAGAAGCAGTCTTTAGAACGATGGAGTCTCTCTTGAGTTCGGATTGTAAAAGCGAAAAATCCAACTCATGCGAGTTCTCATATTCGAAAATGTTAGATAATCACTTCATTATCAATCGCTTAAAAAATATCTCTCGACATAAAGACACCAAACGAATCGGTGAGAAAGTCATCTCCCATCTTGTTGCTCAAATTTGTCTTAACAATATTCATCGCAGAAAATACTACTGTTCCACACTAGCGATGCATGACGAAGCAAAACTAAAAGCCAACTTGATAAGAAGATATACTAAATGAAAAGTAGTGTGATATCCCACCTCAACCATATTAGTTGCAAGTTCTCCAGACATTTTCTAGTTTAGAAAATCTTGCATTTCCTCTCATTTCGAAATCCACATCTTTAGTTGTTCTTTAAGCTTCATTCGATCATCCATTGAAAAGTCTTGTGGATATAGTTCGCAAAGTCGAACTAACTTGAAAAACTAAAATTGAGAAGCAATTCTTAGGATCAAGACATGCTTATGCACAAGAGCAATTACGTGTTCGTCTCGGTGAAACGATTATCCATCTCTTGACTAATACGATCAATAACCTAAAAAATATAAAATAAAATTACTTTTATATTCAAAAACATAATTAAAAGTATAAATAGAGAAAAACAATTGAATATCTGACAAAATATCTCAACTCGAAAGTGGTGAAAGTATGTGTGTTTGCACTGAAGGCGACACTGGAACATTATCTTCCATATTAGGGATGCTAATATTATGTTCGAACAAAGCTGCATTTCACATCTCTAATAGATCATCCCATCCATTCTCCACGAGATGTTGCGATTGTCTCTTGGTAGTAACAACCAAATTCATGGCCTCTACAATATTCTCGATCTTTTGTTGCAAAAGCGTGATAAAATATTTGTCAACCCCAACCACTACCTTCATCAGTGAAGCAATGAATACAAACTCATATGTTTCCATCTTATCGATCGAAGCCCACAACAATGCCTTTACTTTTGGATTCTGTCCATCTTCATATATATACGAAGAACTTCAACCAATGATGACCACATAGATAGAAGGCGAACAATTGTTTATATTTTCATGTTGTCTTTGTGGTGGCGATTTTTGTTATTTGGTAATATCACGTATGTAATATGTTGACTTTAGTGGCTTAATGGGCCATCATGACTTTTAGAAAAAAATACATACGAACATGACTACATGAGAAATATTTTTTCTTTGTGTGGGCTGGATTAAAACAAGTCAAACAACCCGATCCTAAGTTATAAAAAAAATTACTTTTTTTCTTTCCCTTCTTCTTCTTCTCGGTAAACCGGACCCCGGACTTCTCGAATTTCAAAATTGGACCTCCCTAATACATAAAAAAATTTTCTCAACAGAGGTAGTGGACCCACAGGACCCCCTCTCCGAAAGTAGTATGCACACAAGCCAATCATGTTTGATGATAAAGCATATACTTTGAAACAATCTTATTCATTTATTAATAAAAGTATTAATTTATTAAAGGCTTTTAATTATCTACGTGATCTTTGTTTTATAATATGTGATAAACCCGTAGTTTTAAGCAATGCTTTTAGAATAATGATGATGATCATTCTAATGAGATCTAAATTCTTAGAAAGCTTAAAACTAAAATAGTTCCCAATCATTGGATTACTAAATTGGGGATTAGTGAATCCGGATAGATTGAGTACATCGTTCTTCTTTCGTTGGATGAGGATGATTGATCTCGTGATCATTTATTGTGGAGACCTTAAAGCAAAGTATGTAGGTGCTTATTAGAGAATAAGTTCCTTTGAGCATTGGCTCATTAAGAATACCTAATGGAGTTTTATTTGCTGTCGATAGGAATTCCTATAGTGATAGTAGTCTGAAGTAATCCTTGGACTTGAGATCATCGTAGTATCTTGTGTATGATGAGTTATACTTTGACTTATTCCTTAAGACCCTTAGGGTATATCAAAGGGTATGCTTGGGTATAATAAGTTATACATGGAGATAATGTATGATCGATAAAGAATCTACCACTTCTAATAAAAGAAGAGAAATGTCCTATGTGATTCGATAAATGACAAACCAAAGAGTGGTCCTTGGAAGAGAATGAAATTAGAAAGGAGTTTCTAATTTACATTATTTGGAGTTGTGCGTTTAAGGATCGAAATACATATAATTAAATAAAATAAGACTTGATGTAATTCCATGTCTTATATTTAATTGGGACATTGTATGGTGGAAGGATTGAATTATCAGAACTATTTACTCAAAGGTTCTTTAATGATTAATGTTGAAATCTATATTATACGGAAAGTCGTTGATCATTAGGAGAACTTATCACTATTGTAGAATAAATATTATTTATTTAAATAAATTAATTGTTTAATTTATTTATTTAAATAAGATTAGAATTGTTTCTAATTGATTTATTTCAATAGGTTTAATATGGAGAAGCACAAAAGGGTCACACCATAAAAGGAAGAATAATTATTTAAGAAGTTAATGGCATAATCGTAATAATATGTTATGTATATTTAATTTAATCTATGGTGATAGAATAAATTAAATAACTTAATATTTATTATTTAATATTTTAGAAATATTAAATATAAATTAATAAGAGGAGTCTTATTAATATTATTACAATTATTATTATTTTAATTTCTAAAAGAGTTTAGGAATTAATTTAATATAAGTATCTCATTTATTCCTAATAAGATTAGGAGGTTAAATTAATTAAAGAGTTTAATTAATTATCCCTAATAAGATTAGGGAGCTTAATTAATTAAAAAATTTAATTAATTAAATAAAACCCAATTCCTTAATTGTTAAGATGGGTTGCGCACATCATCATAAATAAAGAAGAGTCTTATTATGGGTGGGGAGGGTTGTTGACTTTTTCAACATCTGACATAATTCCGATAGTTGGGAGAATGCTTTTCATAGAGATAGAAAAACCAGGGTTTAATAACTTAACCACCCTTTTCTTGAATCATTATTCTTCCTTGGTGGATCACCTCTAGAGGCCAAACACACACGTGGGTAACGCGTTGATCAAAGGAAGGAACAAAACCGGTGGATTCAAGATTGAGCGAAAGGATTTGGAGGTGTGACTTGTACGCGAGGAAAGGTTTCGATCTTGAGTATGATTTTATTCTTTATCTTTTCGTTTAATTAATAATTGTGCATGCGTAAAAAAGGATGATCCGGGTTTATGGTTTGTAAATTTTTAAACTCGATTTTACACGCTTAGCATTAATTTTGCAATTTGATTGCTTTCATGAATATTACAAACCTAACAGTGGTATCAAAGCCAAACCTTTATGCAAATTATTAATTGTTTTAATTTATATATTGATATGTGTTTAGAACAATTTAATTGGGCATATTTTTATTGTATAAAATTTAATAAAGAAATCAAAAAAAAAAAAAAAAAAACAGTTTTTTTTTTACTGAACTTAGCGGAAATCAAAACAAACCATGCGCCACGCCAATTTTTTTTTTTATGCAAGTGATGCATGGATTTCAAGGCAGGATCATCAATTTTTTTTTTTTTTTTTTTGTATAAGGAAGGAACAAGGAAAGCAGTAGGCCACGGTTTTATTTTTTATTTTGAGAAACACGGTTTTTGGTATCATGGTTTATTATATATATATATATATATATATATAATATATTTACGTAATATATATATATATAATAATTTTATAATTAAAATAAAATATTTATTTTAATTTTAAAATAAAAGGTTTATTTTAATCTTAAAATAAAATGGTTTATTTTAATTTTAAAAATTAGATTTCATGCTAGCCCTAATTAGAGTTGGAATTGGATTAATGCTAACTAATTGGAGTTGAAATTGGATTTTATTTTTCCTAAAATAAAAGAGTTTATTTGTGAATAGGAAAGAAAATCCATGTTTTCCTTAAATAAAGGAGTTTATTTAAATATGAAATAAGATTTCATATTATTCAAAATAAAGGAGTTTATTTGTGAATAGGAAAGAATATCCAGTGTTTCCTTTAATAAAAGATTTTTTTTTTACGTGGAATTGGATTCCATAATTAATTAAAATAAAAGAGTTTATTTTAATTAAAGATTTTTTTTATATATATATGGAATTGGATTCCATAATTAATTAAAATAAAGGAGTTTATTTTGATTAAAGATTTTGATTAAAATAAAATAGTTTATTTTATTTAAAATTGGATAAATTAAAATAAAATAGTTTTATTTTGATTTAAATTTGGATTAAAATAAAGGAGTTTATTTTGATTCAAAAATTAGATTTTATACTAACTAATTTTGCCCATTAAATGATATCAATATATATATTAAATGTTTATTATTCATGAGATGAATGTTATTTATTGATGCATATGGTGATGTGTATGATAATAAATGGGATTGATTATGAATTATTGATTAAATGCGATTGGATTTTATTTTAGTTGGATGCATGAATGTATGGGTTTTTATTAAATGGGATTGCGTCATCGCACTCGCCTTCTCTAATTTTTCTTAATGTAAATTCTATTCCCTCCTATGTATTTCCCTTCGATCACGATCAAGGTTTCTATTTATTTTAAATAGTTTTGTAATAGGAATAGTTAGAATTATTTTGAAGAATTGGAGATCGAGGACAAGAAGCGATATGAAGACCCGTTTGTAATGGAGCAGGGTTTAAATGTAATAGTTATATTTAAATATTATTTCTTTGCACCCTAGGGTTTGACCTTTTGGTTCACTTGGTGGCTCTAGTGAACCAAACTAGAATAAAAGTCCATAATCAATCCGGAAGTAGAATATAGTATTCTATATGTGCATGCTTTATACTATATATATATTATATATTATAAACATGCTTCGCATGTTAATTAATACGCGTATTTTATATATATATGTGCATGCCTAAACAAGATGAGACAAATTAATAACAAACCCCTCAATTTTTATATTAAGTCCTAAGCGTTCAAAGATATTTGGAATATCGAGCGTCACCTTCTAGCATGACAAAATTAATAGAGTATTAAATATTTAATATGAGTTTGTTGTGTCACCACAAGGCAAGTATTAAGTATTTAAGATGTTAATTTATCACATTTGATGCTTATAAAGAAAAATTGAACAATATTGTTTTGTTGTGTCACCACAAGGATGATATTTTTCTTTTTGAATATATGGAGTGCTAGGTCGGACTTAACTTGGATAATTTTGATTCGGATGTGCCACCACTTGATCAAAATAATCTAAGAGGCAAAATCTGAGGAGTTGCATAGTTGATGTAATTGACAAAAATTGTCTACCTATTTATTTATATATAGTTTGTTGTGTCACCACAAAGCTATATACATTTGAAATGGGATCCTTATTCTCACTAGCAAATCTTTAATTAGATTTTCTAGAACTATATAAGTGAGGTAATATAGTTGAAGAAAATAGTGGGAGATACCAATTTAAAACAAGACCTAATTTATTTTGGTATTTAATAATAGAATGTATGTTAAAATGTTGTTAATTACAAATTCATTTCTGAGAATTTTACAATGTCTAAAATTACTATCATCATGAAGCATATTAGATGCTAAATTAATCGGAATCAAATTAAGCGGATTGGTTAAGGAATTTGAGAATAGTTCTCATATTTGAAAAGCTATCTTATGTCTTAATCGCCTATTCTTGCAATGGTTGCAGAACAATGCCTCACGAGGAAGAGATTGCTAATTTTAGAAAGTGGCGAGATGATGCATGATTGGCTCGATGCATCATGCTCGCATCCATGAGTAACAAGCTTGACGTACGATGAAACTATGGATGCTTCTACTATATTCCCGCACATCAAGTAGTTGATGGTGAGGAAAGTAGGACTGATAGATATCGAGATATCTAAGGAGCTCTTCCGATCTAGAATGGCCGATGGCACTATAAATGCAGACAAAAGTTCTTAACATAATCAATTTGATTGATCGATTAGACAACCGGTTTTATAATGGATGGAGAGTTGAGCCAAGATTTGATCTTGCCCTCACTCCCCGGACTCCTTTCTAATTGTTGTGAATTTTTCATATGAACAAGCTAGATATCACCTGTTGATTTGCTTAACATATTGAAAAATGTTGAGAGTCACTTTCAACCAAAAAAGACCATGTCTTCTTGGTAGGGCCAAAGGATCTTCCGAAAAGAAGAATGATTCAAAGAAGGTATATAGAAAGGCAAAAACAAAGGATAATAAGAACAAAAGCGTCTACAGATAGCAAAGGAGTTTGCTTCCACTACAATAAGCTTTGGACATTGAAAAGAAAGCTGCAAGAAGCATCTTGCAGAGGCTAACTAAGAAAGCTTAGTGAAGTTTCGGTTCATAATACGATTTTGTTCATGATTGAAATAAATTTTCTTTAAGTCGAGGTTCTACTTGGGTATTGGATACTGACTTTGGTTATCATAAATATAGATTTATGAAAAGGACCAAGCAGTAGAAAGCTAAACAAATATAAGTAATCTAAGTGCGGAAATGTAACAAAGGTTGCTACATTAGCCATGAAACTTATAGTTTAGCAATGCCTATGGGAAAATCTATTAAGTCGATAAGTTGTTATTGTATTTGAGTTCTTGTTAAAAATATTATTTCCATTTTATTGTTGGACAATGAAATCTTTGGTATTATAATTAAGAACAATTGTTGTTTCTATTTATAATAATAATGTTTTGTATAGAATGGAATATTACTTAATAAATTTTGTATACTTGACTTACATGAAAATAATTTTGCATATTGAACAAATTAGTATAAGAAAAGGAGATGATCATTCAAAGAGTTGAATGTGTATTTCTTTGAAATACAAGTGTGAATTATTTGAAAGGTTGAAAGATTTGAAGTGAAACAAATTGGCAAAGTATTAAGATTCTTTGATTAGATCGAGGAATAAATACTTTTTGCAATAAGTTTCTAGATCATCTCAAATGGTTTTCTCATAATGGACACCTCTTGATCTGTGATAATTGATTGGTGTATCACGAAAGGAAAAATCATACCTTGTTGGACATAGATGCGGTCCATAATGATTTTACCGACATTCGAAAGATTCTTACGGGATAATGTCCTAGAAATGGTCGTGCATATCTACGAAAATGATAACCTCAAAAATCCAGCCCCAAGACTCTATAAAAGTTATGGATGGGGAGGATTCCTAATCTTAAGTATGTTAAGATAAGGGGTTCAACTTATGTGAAAAAGGTTTCAAAGGATAAGCTTGGGACAAGATTTGACAAGTGTCGATTTGTGGGACATCCTAAAGTAAGTTTAGGGTATATGTTACATAATCCTCGCTTAGCAAAAGGTGTTTATTCATGAAACACGCCGCCTTCTAAGATAAAGGTGTTTATCATTGAAAGGGCTAGTGGGAGGATAATAGATCTTGAAAAGTTCAAGAACCACAAAACACTATAAGTCAAATAAGAGGAACACGTAGATAGACTGTTGTACCTTCACAAGAATCATAAATCGGAACCGAATGCAAGAAGATACCTAGGAGGTATGGATTCATCATAGATGATGATGATGAGAATACGCATCATAGAAGATGATGATCCGATTACATACGATGAGTTAAGAGTTGTGAGACACTCGGAGAAATTGATTGAAGCAATATTCTCAAAAATGGAACATTCGTTTTGATGAAACAAATCAAAAGAGTTTGATTTTATCAAAAATAAGAATGAACCTAGTGTGTGTACAAAAGATCAATTGGGAGCATCGTGACATTCCTAGTACTACATGTTGATATACTACGGATAAGGAATGACATACCAATGCTACAATCAAGTAAAGATAAAGTTGTCTAAACATTCCTCCATGAATGATTTGGGAAGAGTATCTTAATTGGGGATACAAATCTATATAGATAGATTTAAAAGGATCCTTGACTTAACCCGAGCGTATATTCATTTGATGCTAAAGTCGTTTAGCATGGCAAACTCAAGAGATGTCTCATGTTGATGAGCTATGGAGTGTATCTCTCTTAATAGTCCCCACAGACTCCACGAAAAGAGAGGTCGCGTGAGTGACAATCATGTATGCAATGAAATATACGAGACACGATGTTGATCGGTCATATTACGAGAAGTTCACTATGAAGTCGATGAAAAACATCTTAAAGTTCTTAACCCAAGCACTAAAGATGTGAGCATACATGGTGGATCTGAATTAAAACTAGAGGGCTTAACAGACTCAAGTTTTCGAGATGGACGAAGATGATGAAAAATCCACTTTAAGGTAAAGCGTTATCTTGAATAGTGGTGCGATGAATTGGAAAGGTTCCAAACAATGAAAGAGTTCTTTGGTTTAGTGATAAAGACAAAGTATATAGCTATAAATGAAGGCTGCAAGTTGATTGTTTGGATTAAAAGTTCATTACAGAACTAGGAATAGTTCCTAAGTCTCATTTTGGATCTAAACATGTGTTGTGGCACTTTCATTTGATTATTAGAATCATTGAAAGATGGGAAATCACTATAGAGATAGTGGACTCTCATGAACAACATTACATATCCATTAACTAAAGCTTATCCCACGGGATAATCGTCACTTAGAGAAGAAGAGTATGAGATACCGTGGCGATTGGCTTTAGTGCAAGTGGGAGATTGAAAGTAGTATGCACACAAGCCAATCATGTTTGATGATAAAGCATATACTTTGAAACAATCTTATTCATTTATTAATAAAAAGTATTAATTTATTAAAGGCTTTTAATTATCTACATGATCTTGTTTTATAATGTGAGCGCCCCAAAATTAGGTATCGCCACCCATCTTGGGTCGCCACTTACATGGTACATAAATTCAAATACAACTTCTTAACCTAAGCGTCAGGTACAATACGACATAAAAGCTTGTGAGTTTGAATACAAATATTGTCTACTAGATATTATACAAACTCAAAAGGAGTCCTCATTACAACTATTATCACACTTTTCACGAATAGGAGGACTACTAATGCTATCCTACTGGACCATTACTTCGTTCCCGACTTCGTCCCGGTATGTTCTCATTTCGAAGAGAACGGTGAAAGAAAAAAGGTGAGCTCAACTAGCCCAAAGAAGAAATATTATGACTAAGATAATGCGAATAAATTATCATTAGCCTCAATGATGTTAAAGCGATAAAATACAATAAAACAACCGGTTAAGCTGCGGCGGAATAATGACCCATTAAAAAAGTCAAGTAGAGAATAAAGTCTACTATCTTTTAGGTTTTAAAAGGTTTTCATCAATTTTATCATTTGAGACTCGACTTAATAAATAAACCACCACATCTAATCATCCCCGTACCACGGTCAAGGATTTTCATCAAATTATCAATGGTCATGACTATACTAGAATCACCCCTGGTCATAATCATACCAAAAACTATCCATCACCGCATTACAAAGCCACCGAGGACTTTTGTCACATCATTTATATC